>CACSLK010011197.1:6239-21484 GCA_902706635.1 Striga hermonthica | reverse complement strand
GAACGCACGTTGGCTTCTGTGCTCGTTCGGTACTCAAATGCGTGTATGCTTGCTTCTCCTTATCCTCGGCTATTCTTAGCAATTTTTCTATGATTTTTCTTCTATTTTTCCTCACTATTTTCCCTCAGTTCTTGGCTGATGTTGGGCTCGGTTTTTGCATGAAATGAAGGGGGAAAACTCACGGCTATAGTTGGTTTATATATAGAAATATTGATGGAGGTGGAGGATGACTCCTTCTCTCGAGATGACACTTGCCATCATTGTGAGCTCCCGTGGCACTTGCCTGGCTTAGTCAGCATTCGAGGTGGAGTTAAAGGATGGTAGATGGCGTGAGCAGTTAGGTTAAGCATACTTAATTAAGCATAAACATGGATTAATAAGGCTAATCAAGGATTAACACACTAAGCATGGATTAATAGGCTAAGCATGGATTAAGTTAATTAAGCAAGGGTTAATGACAATTACTTAAGCATAAGCTAATGATGGGCGGTGTACCAATCTGAACGCGTCGCTGTATAGGAATGACGACGTTCATATATGGTAACCTTAACTCAATGTACTCATTTTCGGTTACAATTTGACCTCAGAACTTAATTCGAATATTATCTTTAATCCCATTAATCCCAAACTTGTTTATTATATAAACGAATTGGAATTAAATGTAAAAACTCATTCGGTTACTGAAATAATTAAACCGAATATTAAGTCGACTAAAAGTCGAACTTAAAACTAGAACTCAATGACTTGCTCGAAACCCATCTTTGACGATTTCTCGAATATTCTCTAATTCGATTAATACGTCAATACAAGAATAATTAATCCCGATTCACTGATGTTTATTGATTAAATAAACAAACTGAGATTAATTATTATTATTGACTCGGTTAATAAGGAAAATTAACCGGATATACTTTCGACTTAACGTCGAACTCGGAACTTCACTAGCTGAATAACTTAAACTTGAACATTAACATGAATATTTATTAACAAAGGCTAGCTTATAATTAAAAGCTAGTATCTTTCCTTCATTAATAAAATATGGGGTGTTACAATCATTGACTCGGTTAATAAATAAAATCAATCGGATATACTTTCGACTCAACGTCGAACTTGGAATTTAACTGACTGAATAACTTAAACTTGACCATTGTCATGAATATTTATTAACAAAGGCTAGCTTATATTTAAAAGCTAGTATTTTCCTTTATTAATAAATTACGGGGCGTTACATACTGGCTATCACTAACATAATTGCATTATCCAATCATAAAATAATATTTCGTATATTCAAGCAAGAAGAAAAAATTATTAAAGTATTAAAAGAATAAATAAAAAATGCATAAATAAAATTAATTTAACTAATAATAACTACTATTTAATTTTATTATGAAAAATAGAAGGAGGATAAAATATAAAAAGCCTTTTTAAGAAATAAAAAAATATGATTTAAGATTAATTTTATATTCATATTATATAATTAATATATATATACATATATTAAAAAATATATAAAAGTGGGCCCCAGGGTAAGAGGGGGCCCTGGGCGGCCTGCCCCAATCCAAGGCCGGCCCTAGCTGTTAGTGCATGCTGCTGGGCGCGGATGCACGCGCTCGGGCGTAGGGGCGCGCAAGATGGTCGAGCGAGCCCAACGCGTGCGTGCAGCGCGTGCGGGACTCGTATTCCTGGGCAGACTAGGACGCGAGCGGACGTGCGCGCTACGTCTCGTAGGCAGACGAGGACTGGTGCGCGCGTACATTTCGCGCGACGGGACTCCTGGACGTGCACAACGGCACGCGGTGAACACGGGTGATACGGAAGTGGTTATTAACCCCGGTGAGTCTGAGGACGAGTCTTGGAGCGATCTCGAGGGATGGCTCGAGAGTGGGCTGGAGGAGCCGCAAGTGGATGAATTCTGGCCATCAGTGAGACGTAACTGGCCAAGAGGCTGTGGCAAGAGGAGGAGATCGCGCAATAGGAGGCAGCTAAGCGCGCTAAGAAGAGACGCACGACGATTGCACACGAAGAAGTGGATTGGGCCAATGCCGAGTGCGAAGTACCAGGAAGGCTAGGTGATTGGTGCAAAGATTGTGCATGGAAGAGATGCGCATGGCGCATGGAGGCTAGAAGAATAGGTGCACGAGGTATGGAAGATGGGTGGAGTGCTCGTGCGGGCGATTGTCATGGGCCAGCGGACGGTTGCGCAGGCGTACGGCTAATAGACGAGTGGCGCGCATCGGGCGATGATGCGCGCAATGGGGTGAACGGCACGCGGGCAGCGTTGGGCGTGCGTAGCGTGCGCGAAGGTGATGGGGACGCACTGGCAACAGGCGGCGAAGGCGCAGAGCACGCAGGGCGCGTGAATGAAGAGCACACGAGAGAAGAGCGTGACCGATCGGGCCTAGGAATGAAGGGCACGCGAAAACACGCACGCGAGGAGGTTGGCGATAGCGAGGCGCGCGCCAGTGGGCGCGATTAGGGCGCAAGCGCGCGAGGCCAAATCTGCATCGGACTAGGCATAGCGGAGGCGGTGGACGCCGCATGGGGAACACGCGCGCTCGAAGCTGCGCGCAACTAGGAATATCACCGCGAGGCGGCGCGCGATAGAAGGCGGTTGGGCATTAAGGTGGCCGAACTTGGATTGGAGTGCAAGGCAAGGAAGATCATGACTTTCTAGCTATTTAGGATTCTCGTAGATATTTACTTTTCTTCTTGCATTACTAGTAAAAGATGTTAGGATATTTACTTGCTTTAGGAGTTAGATTTTTGCTTTGTGTAGGAGTTCTTAGTAGTATAGGACTAGATTTATTATGCACCTATAAATACCCCATGTACTCTTCATATTTTATATAGATGGTTGATGAATAAAAAAGAGTGTTCGTAAGAGCAAAACGTGTGTTAGCATTCGTGAGAGTTCGATCATACAACCGAGTGAGCGAGGTTAAGACCCGATTGATCTCAAAATCATGAGAAGATAAGGTTAGTAACCGAGTCGTCCACACCTATCGTCGAGAGCGAGCCGTGGCACAGCTAGTTCAAGGAAAACTAGTTGAGACAAACACACGATCCTTCATCATTGGTGCTTTCATTGAGAGTGATTGATTGTGTGTTTTGTTAAACTTTTTCTATCCCATTCTTTTTTCTTTTTGTCCGATTTTTCTCCCCCTTTGGTTCGAATTGTTTTGAATTTTTCTTCTTGTTTTTCGAAATTTTTCGAGAGTATAAAAAAAAAGAGCCAGACAAACCGTGAGAGGTTCGATATGCTAGAGAAAGCTTGAGGTCCCTTGGCAACAGACAACACGTGGTCAACAAAAACATGGGGAAGTTGGAGCTCATGATACACGACTTGGCGGGAAAGCTCGAGCGAGCCACCTACCACACGCGGAGGAGCCGCACATCGAGGTCAACCATGGCGAGGACGAGCAGCTCGGCGTCTAGTCGAGAGGACGATGGTGACCACTGGAAGGCGACGCGCGCGACGCGCTCAAACCAGTACCACGGTGAACGGCGACACCACGGCGATCGGCAACACCGAGAGAAGCACGCGCCTACAAGACCGAGGATCACTATGCCGACGTTCGAAGGAGCAGATCCAGACGCATGGTTAAGTCGTGCCATGCAATTTTTTGAGATTAATAAGGTACATAAGTCCGAGAGAGTCAAGATTGCTGCCTATTACTTAGATGGTGAAGCCAACACATGGTGGCAATGGGTGTCACATGTTTACAAAAACAAAGGCGAGCAAATCAGATGGAGAGATTTTGAGAAGGAGCTGATTACCAGGTTTGGGTCGAGTGATTATTTCGATTATGATGAGGTTTTGTCAAGGATCGGTCAAGTTGTTAGTCTGCGAGATTATCATAGTGAGTTCGAGAGGATTGCTAGTAGGATACGTGATTGGCTCGAGAGTGCGTTAGTTGGGGCATTCGTTGGAGGGTTGAAAGCCGAGCTAGCGGCTGAAGTAAGGTTGGATAGGCCGAGATCGATGCGAGCAGCGATGGAGTCATCCTGATTACACGAGGACCACCTTTCGGCAGTTCAGAAGGCAGGCCGAGGCGACGGACGTCCAGAGGCGAGACGCACGGGCGCGGATGTCGGCACGACAATAGGCGGGTCAGCAGCGGCAGTCGACGAAGCACCACGGGCCGAGATCAAGTCGACTTTCGGTGGAGAAACGTGCAGAACAAGCAACATGCAGTGATTAATGGAAGATGAGATCCAAAGGCGAAGAGAGAAAGGCCTATGTTTTACATGGAACGAACGATTCACACCGGGCCACAAATGCAAAGGTAAGGAAGTATTTTTGTTATAGTCTGAGGAGGATCATGATAGTGAACCACTTGAGGAGACCTTGCTGCATGTGGTCAAGTGCAAGAAACGAGGCCCAAAGATGATCAGGTTTACCGCAGAGATAAAGGATATGTTGTTGGAGGTACTTATCGATAGTGGGTCGAGTCTTAATTTCATTGATGAGGAAATAGCCAGGAGATTGAAGTTGGCACCCACAAAAGTCAAGATGTTTGGTATCAAAGTGGCCAATGGATAGGAACTACGAGGAAATCAGTTGTTCAAGAAGGTCCCTTTTATGGCGCAAGATCAAGAACTGGAGATCGACCTCGACGCCTTACCTATTATGGGAGTGCAGTGTCTTGAAACCCTTGGGCCCATCACAACCAACTATAAGCGAGGAAAGATGGAGTTTGAACGACTTTGTAGGAAATTATTTTTATTTTTACCGAGTAACAAATCAAAAGATTAGTTTCCCGGGTCGATCTCTCGAGGAAGACTGTTCGGAATTTAGAATTAGTATTAATATCACATAAAAGAAAAATAAATCCTAAACATTCTAATCAAAAGATTGGTTTTTAATTATTAACTAAGAAATAGCATAAAACATAAATCTACCTAGAAATATAAACGACACAAAAATAAAAAGGCTAGGGAATCGGGAATAAACGTTTTGAATCGAAATGCAATTATCGACTCATGATCGTTCGGTTAAAGAAATCGAGTCACCTACACGTTTAGAGGTTCATCCTCAATACCTTTCGGATTATGAGAATAAATATAAACGGTAAACTAACGAATTGTTTAACACATAGGCAATACGTCTCCGAACATGTCTATTTTGTATGAGTTTCGATCGATTGACCTTTCCCCTTTCGGTTCAAGAGTCGATTAAAATAGATTATATGATTGTTAGTCATCTAGTCTATTTGATCGTGATCGTTACAATAGAACACACCATATTCAATTTGAAAACAAGTTTAACATTGAAGTGTCACTCTTCAATACTTAGAAATCAATTGCAAGGTTGAATTGTCACTTTTCAACAATATGTCATTCCAAAGTTAAAATCAAAAACTGAATTTAAAAATAACTCATACAAAGTGAACAATCAAGGAGCACGATAATCACATACGAGTTCAAAGGTTCATCCCTTATTCCTAATACTAAAATTAAATACAAATCATATTTTCTCCCAATTTAACCATTTTCATGAATTAAAAAAGAAGAAAATACTTACCAAAATCCCAATGCATGTAGCTCCGAAACAAGTTTTATTAACGAAAAACCAAAGTAAAATATTTACAATAACATGAAAACAAACATTATTACATCTTAATTAAGCTCATGAATTAACATGCATGAGCTAAATGGCAAGGAAGAACAAGAAAGAAAGTAAAAATGGTGTTTGGAAGATAAATCCTCCTCCTTTCTTTACATGAAAATCACACCTATTTATAGGTGAAGATTTAAGCTTGAAAATGTCTGAAAATTGGAGTTTGGTATGTGTTTAACATCATGACAAAGCATGACACCATAAAACATTAACATCCCAACCAACAAGCTTAGAAAAAAACTACACAGCTGCAGAAACGGGCCCTTAGCGCTGCTACTTGGGTAGTAGCGCCGCTACTGTGTCGGCAGCTTGCATGTCATTACAGTTTTCGCTTGTTCGGGCTCATTTGGACTCAGAATTGAGTTCCGTTTTTTCCTACGCGTAGCTAACGAACCCCTCTATCAAATGGTGCAAGATTTCCCACAATTTTCCCAAAAACCTGTTCTCCCAAGACCTCCAATATCGTCGGTTGCTGCACATTTTTTTCCCTTTTTTCTCGTTTTTGCTCGTTTGAACTTGTTTTAACTCGAAATTGAGTTCTGTTTTCTCCTATGCGTCGCTAACGAGCTCCTCTATCACTTTATGCAAGCTTTCCAATAATTTTCTTATAAACCTATTCTCCCGAGATTTTCAACCTACACACCAAAAACTAAAATACAACAAAAACTATCGAAAAATAATCATAATTCACATAAATACTTAAAATAATGAAAAACACATAAATAATTATAAGACCACTCTAAAACTAACTAAATGACTCAAAATAAGGATAAAAACGTATTAAAATAACAATAAAAAATGTAACAAAAATAGTACAAACAGACGACCAGGGAAACACATCAAGTTGCGAACTGAGGATCAAGGCGACTCGCCTATTGAAGAGGACGAAGAGGATGCCGAGGAGCAAAATTTCATTTTCCTTGAGGACAATGAATGTCTTGAAGAGGAGGTGAATAATACGAAAGTCGTTACTAACCTCGGTGAGTCTGAGGACGAGTCTTGGAGCGATCTCGAGGGATGGCTCGAGAGTGAGCTGGAGGAGCCGCAACTGGACAAATTCTGGCCATCAGTGAAGCGTGACTGGCCAAGAGGCTGAGGCAAGAGGAGGAGATTGCGCAATAGAAGTCACAAGGCTAAGCACGCTAAGAAGAGACGCACGACGATTGCACACGAGGAAGAGGATTGGGCCGATGCCGAGTGCGAACTA
This sequence comes from Striga hermonthica, assembly GCA_902706635.1. Lineage (NCBI taxonomy): Eukaryota > Viridiplantae > Streptophyta > Magnoliopsida > Lamiales > Orobanchaceae > Striga > Striga hermonthica. Next base: position 14,657 of record CACSLK010011197.1, on the reverse strand, counting down.
CCGGGAAGGCTAGGTGATTGGTGCAAAGCTTGTGCAAGGAAGAGACGCGCATGGCGCATGGAGGCTAGGAGAATAGATGCACGAGGGGTGGAAGATGGGTGGAGTGCTCGTGCGGGAGATTGCCATGGGCCAGCGGACAGCTGCGCGGGCGTACGGCTAATAGGCGAGTGGCGTGCATAGTGCGATGATGCGCGCAATAGGGTGAACAGCACGCCGGTAGCGTTGGGCGTGCGTAGTGTGCGCGAAGGTGGCAGTGACACGCTGGCAATAGGCGGCGAAGGCGTAGAGCACGCAGGGCGCGCGAATGAAGAGCATGCGGGAGAAGACCGCGACCGAGCGGGCCTAGGAATGAAGGGTGCGCGGTAACACGCACGCTAGGATATCAGCGATAGCGAGGCGCGCGCCAGTGGGCGCGATTGGGGCGCAAGCGCGCGAGGCCAAATCTGCATTGGACTAGGCATAGCGGAGGCGGTGGACGCCGCATGGGGAACACGCGTGCTCAAAGCCCCGCGCAACGAGGAATAGCGCCGCGAGGCGGCGCGCGCGCGAGAAGGCGGTTGCGCATTAGGGCGGCTGAACTTGGATTGGAGTGCAAGGCAAGGAAGATTAAGACTTTCTAGCTATATAGGATTCTAGTAGATATTTACTTTCCTTCTTGCATTATTAGTAGAAGATGTTAGGATATTTATTTGCTTTAGGAGTTATATTCTTGCTTTGTTTAGGAGTTCTTAGTCGTATAGGACTAGATTTATTATGCACCTATAAATACCCCATGTACTCTTCATATTTTACAGAAATGGTTGATGAATAAAGAAGAGTGCTTGTAAGAGCAAAACGTATGTTAGGATTCGTGAGAGTTCGATCATACAACCGAGTGAGCGAGGTTAAGACCCGAGTGATCTCAAAATCGTGAGAAGATAAGGCTAGTAACCGAGTCGTCCACACCTATCATTGAGAGCGAGTCGTGCAAAGCTAGTTCAAGGCAAACGAGTTGAGATAAACACACGATCCTTCATCATTGGTGCTTTCAATGAGAGTGATTGATTGTGTGTTTTGTTAAAGTTTTCCTATCTTATTCTTTTTTTTTTGTCCAATTTTTCTCCCCCTTTGGTTCGAATTTTTTCGAATTTTTCTTCTTGTTTTTCGAAATTTTTCGAGAGTACAAGAAAAAAGAGCTATGACAAACCATGAGAGATTCGATATGCTAAAGGAAAACTTGAGGTCTCTTGGAAATAGACAACACGTGGTCAACGAAAGCATGGCGAAGTTGGAGCTTATGATACACGACTTGGCGGGAAAGCTTGAGCGAGCCACCTACCACACGCGGAGGAGCCGCACATCAAGGTCAACCATGGCGGGGACGAGCAGCTCGACGTCTAGTCGCGAGGACGATGGTGACCGCTCGTGGGCAATGCACGCAATGCGCACAACCTGGCACCACGGTGAACGGCGACACCACGTTAATCGGTGAAACCGAGAGGAGCACGCGCCTACAAGGTCGAGGATCACTATGCCGACGTTCGAAGGAGCAGATCCAGACGCATGGTTAAGTCGTGCCATGCAATTTTTCGAGATTAATGAGGTACATAAGTCCAAGAGAGTCAAGATTGCTGCCTATTACTTAGATGGTGAAGCCAACACAAGGTGGCAATGGGTGTCACATGTTTACAAAAACAAAGGTGAGCAAATCAGATTGAGAGATTTTGGGAAGAAGCTGATTACCAGGTTTGGGTCAAGTGATTATTTCGATTATGATGAGGCTTTGTCAAGGATCGGTCAAGTTGGTAGTCTGCGAGATTATCAAAGGGAGTTCGAGAGGATTGCTAGTAGGATACGTGATTGGCCCGAGAGTGCGTTAGTTGGGTCATTCGTTGGAGGGTTGAAAGCCGAGCTAGTGGCTGAAGTAAGGTTGGACAGGCCGAGATTGATGCGAGCAGCGATAGAGTCAGCCCGATTACACGAGGACCACCTTGCGGCGGTTCGGAAGGCAGGCCGAGGCGATGGACGTCCAGTGGCGAGACACATGGGCGCGACAGTCGGCACGGCAACAAGCGGGTCGGCAGCGGCAGTCGACGAAGAGCCACGGGCCGAGAGCAAGTCGACGTTCGGTGGAGGAATGCGCACAACAAGCAACATGTGGCGATTGACGGAAGGTGAGATCCAAAGGCGAAGAGAGAAAGGCCTATGTTTCACATGCAACGAACGATTCACACCGGGCCACAAATGCAAAGGTAAGGAAGTATTTTATTTGGAGTCTGAGGAGGATCATGATAGTGAACCACTTGCGGAGACCTTGCTGCATGTGGTCAAGTGAAAGAAATGAGGCCCAAAGATGATCAGGTTTACTGCAGAGATAAAGGATATGTTGTTGGAGGTACTTGTCGATAGTGGGTCGAGTCTGAATTTCATTGATGAGGAAATAGCCAGGAGATTGAAGTTGGTACCCACAAAAGTCAAGATGTTTGGTGTCAAAGTGGCCAATGGATAGGAACTATGAGGAAATCAGTTGTTCAAGAAGGTCCCTATTATGGCGCAAGATCAAGAACTGGAGATTGACCTCTACGTCGTACCTATTATGGGAGTGCAGTGGCTTGAAACGCTTGGGCCCATCACAACCAACTATAAGCTAGTAAAGATGGAGTTTGGATGACCAGGGAAACGCATCAAGTTGCAAACTGAGGATCAAGGCGACTCGCCTATTGAAGAGGACGAAGAGGATGTCGAGGAGCTGAATTTCATTATCCTTGAGGACAAGGAAAGTCTTGAAGAGGAGGGGAATGATACGGAAGTGGTTATTAACCCCGGTGAGTCTGAGGACGAGTCTTGGAGTGATCTCGAGGGATGGCTCGAGAGTGGGCTGGAGGAGCCACAACTGGACGAATTTTGGCAATCAGTGAGGCGTGACTGGCCAAGAGGCTGAGGCAAGAGGAGGAGATCGCGCAATAGGAGGCGCAAGGCTAAGCGCGCTAAGAAGAGATGCATGACGATTGCACACAAGGAAGAGGATTGGGCTGATGCTGAGTGCGAACTACCTAGAAGTCTAGGTGACTGCGGCAAAGTTTGTGCAAGAAAGAGACGTGCATGGCGCATGGAGGCTAGGAGAATAGGTGCACGAGGGGTGGAAGATGGGTGGAGTGCTCGTGCGGGCGATTGCCATGGGCCAGCGGATGGTTGCGTGGGCGTACAGATAATAGGCAAGTGGCGCGCATCGGGCGATGCTGCGCGTAATAAGGTGAACGGCACGCGGGCAGCGCTGGGCGTGCGCAGCATGCGCGAAGGTGGCTGGGACGCGCTGGCAACAGGCGGCGAAGGCGCGGAGCACGCAGGGCGCGCGAATAAAGAGCACGCAGGAGAAGACCGCGACCGAGCAGGCCTAGGAATAAAGGGCGTGCGGTAACACGCATGCTAGGAGATCGGCGATAGCGAGGCACGCGTCGTGGGCACGATTGGGGCGCAAGCGCGCGAGGCCAAATCTACATCGGACTAGGCATAGCAGAGGCGGTGGACGCCGCATGGGGAACACTCGCGGTTGAAGCCGCACGCAACGAGGAATAGCGCCTCGAGGCAGCGCGCGCGCGACAAGGCGGTTGGGCATTAGGGCGGCCGAACTTGGATTGGAGTGCAAGGCAAAGAAGATGAAGACTTTTTAGCTATTTAGGATTCTAGTAGATATTTACTTTCCTTCTTGCATTATTGGTAGAAGATATTAGGATATTTACTTTCTTTAGGAGTTATATTCTTGCTTTGTTTAGGAGTTTTTAGTAGTATAGGACTAGATTTATTATGCACCTATAAGTACCCCATGTACTCTTCATATTTTATAGAGATGGTTGATGAATAAAGAATAGAGTTCGTAAGAGCAAAACGTGTGTTAGGATTTGTGAGAGTTTGATCATACAACTGAGTGAGCGAGGCTAAGACCTGAGTGATCCCAAAATCGTGAGAAGATAAGGCTAGTAACCGAGTCGTCCACACCTATCGTCGAGAGCGAGCCGTGGCAAAGCTAGTTCAAGGCAAACGAGTTGAGACAAACACACGATCCTTCATCAACGGGGTGCGCGGTGCGGCGCTGGACTGCGGTACTGGCGTGCACGGTGGTGCGATGGCCGACATTTGTCTGCGTGGTCGTGCACGGGCGTTGCTGAGGCAGTGCATGGGGCTCCAGCTTTGGCGCGTCCGGCGACCAACGGGGATGAATATATTCGACGGGATGATCTTTTGTTGCTCCGGTGGTCTTCCTCTCCTGATTTGGTGGCCACCGGAGGTGCTGCAGGGATGAATATATTCGACGGGATGAACGCACATATATATTTTCAACGGGATACGAATTAATAACCTTCGAATCTTCTTTTGTATGACCTTTACACGATCTCTAATAAATCTTGGTAGAGCGATTTATTAGATTGCCCAAAGCTTCTCGATCATCTTCTTATAAGACCTTACGGTACTAACCGAATTTTCTCTCGAAGAAGAATCTCTCTCTTTCTTTCTCACTTGAAAAGGCCGAATTTCTCCAGCCCTTCGGGGAGAAGAAAACATGTGATTCATCCAAGACGCTAAGGAACTTGTGTATTTATAGGCTACAATATAGACCTATAGGAGGTGCTAAATATGGGCTTATTCCTTTAGGTTTAGGAATCCTTAGTATCTTTCATCTCCTTTTCCCATCAAGGATAATATTCCTAATATTTAATTACCTTCTAGAAGACTCCATAGTTTCCTAACCCTAGATAATATTCTAGAAGGAATATTCCCATCCTTAGGGAAATATGGAATATAATTAATTCCTAATTCCTAATCTTGGAATTAAATAATAAAACATTCCACTAGAGTAATATTATTGTTCTCCCCATTTAGCTCTGAATTACAATTAACTCATCTCCACTGATTAAATATATTAATCTAATTGATCAATTTGTCTCTCCATGTTAAGATATAACGTCCGTTAATTAATTAATTTACTGAGAAACTAATTAATCAACTTCTTATCATTTCCGAAACTAGTACCACTCAGATCCTTAATCATTATGTCGGAACACATCCGCCTGCAGGGCTTCACATAATATTGATTCCTGAGCTCATTTCGGGGACGTCATCAACCCAGCGAACTGGGACACAGTGAGCATAAACAATTTATAACAACACATCATATAAACACACTTATTTACCATAATACCGAGTATGTCATCCTAGCAAAATTGGAATCACCCTTGACAAATCAAATCAATAAGTAATGAATACATATTCCCATTTTATATTATCTTACATCTTAAGAGTACGCATCAAATACTTAAGGTCTAGATTACAACAACGATCAGTGAGTCTCATAATCTTATCCTTCTGTGGTCCTGTTCAACACCTATCATAAGTGCTCTCCAGTCAAAGACTAACTGAATCAAGAATACACTACACTCCTTATCCAAGAGGGGTCTCACTGCTTGTCTAGACTATGAACTAATAGTTTAGTCTTACAAGGAACCGATAGGTGATCTTTCTGTTCGAAACACATTGAACCACACTATCTCAATGTAAGACAAGGAGTATGATTGCATAAATAAATAAACTGCAAGCATATGTACTTTAACCGAAACATGATGGCCAGATCAAAATGGAATTGATAGAATCTGCAAAACATAGCTTTTACAACATACCTCTAACAATCTCCCACTTATGCTTAATAAGCTTATGGCTATCGCTAACCACGATTCTCTTTCAATCTTAATTCTCAAAGAACTGTTGTCCTTTCTGCCATAGATCCGACTTCCAATCCTTTAACAAGACCATCATCCGCTTTCTCCGGAGAGCCAATCCTAAAAGGATTTACCTGGTTGTCTACCGATGTAATTAGGCAAAAAACATCCATCCTGTCGCAGTCCTTTGCAATGTGCGTACTTTCTCTATGTGCCACTTGCTTTATGAACTAGTGATTCCTCTATGTCCATAACTGCACCAACTGTCATCACAATCAAATTGTGACCTGACTTGGCCGGACGAGGTTTCACATTTATAGTTCAATGGTGAATCTAATCTCTACGTCGCTCGTCATTTAGGAAGAGAAGTGCTGAGTTCATAGAGGAATCAGCCAACGAATTACCGCTTGACATTCCTCTAATCTACTTGGCTCCCACAAGTGAACACAAACCATAAGGTGGTTTTTACTTGTTCATGTCTGATTAGAAATCAGAATCCTTTGTAATCCATAGGTTGCTTATGGTTCGTTTGGTAACCCTATATATTATCCTTAGCCCTTTTATGGCACTTGATCATATGTTCTACCATGAACTATTGCTTCCATCAAAGATTACTTCGATATTTACTAACTATACGATAAATATCAGGCCACAACTATTGCATATACTAAGCTTCCTATTGCCATGCATAAGGACTGCCTCTGTACCATGAAAAAATAGGATGAGCCTTATGATAGTCTGGTCATGAAATTCAGGATAATCGCAACATATCTTTCTTGTGATCCTCAATCTCAATAATATCTATTGATTCCGAATCTTTCATATCCAACTACTTGGATAACCATACCCTTGCTTTTGTCAACATTTTCACCCGATCTCCAGTGATCAAAATGTAGTCTACGCATAGTACAAAAATACCACCACACTTCCATTGTGCTACAGAATGCTTATTTAGTGAATGATCAAATCTATGATTTGAACTTATCAACCAAACGTTCGGCCCACTATAGTCCATAACTGGATTGTGTCAGCCTACTGACTATATGCTCTTTAGCCCTTGTCCAATGAACACTTCTGGGTGCTGCTCCGTGGATATTCCTACAAGAGTCCCTATTAAGGAAAATCTCTTGACATCCACTTTGCCTAACTCATAACTCATATGAATGGCATCAGCTTTAAATTAGGCTACCGGTGAAATAATTAACTCATAATAGATCTCATTCTTTCTAAGTTCACAATTTCACAACAAGCCTTATACTAAAGACTTCACTTATAGATTTCGTCCAATAAAATGTATGCTACTTGGTAATTCTATAAAAACCCAGATCTGATAAAAGTCCATGACTCTAAATCAGAAATCATTAAAACTTTGCTAAGTTTTTGCATCCTTGTCTTGGATCTCCTCATTGTATAACTAGGGATCGATTCAAGTTTACTAGAGACTAAGTCAGAGACTTTCTCAAAACATGAATTCCATGAACTTGTGATTAATATAGACTGAGTCCAAGGACTCTCTTATTAACACGAATGGAGTTGTCTTGCAACCCTCCCACTACAACGAGGTTCCCTCTGCAAAGGTGTATAGCACAAAATACATGTTGCAGTTTTCCTTGTGGTATTACATTTGTACAGTTGGCAACAATGTTGAACTTTCATCTTTATCTTTCTTAAAACTATTCTACAAATGAACTTAGTGATTTATTACTTAGTATTCCTCTAAAAATCAGACATTCGCGCTAACGAACACATTCTGACTTTTAGTACTATAATAATCACTCATTTCTTGTTACTATGAAGTATCCCACAAATAGCCTAATTTTTAATATCTTTTCTGTAATATCCCGTCAGTTTATTAATATAAATCATGTTTTAGTTCCAATATAATAACATTGTCGATTATTATTTTCGGAATTAATTATTTTCAGTCGAGATTATCCGAAATTATTTTCGACGTTCCGTTTACGTTCAGAATAATTTTGGTAATTAAGTATTATGCTTAATTAAATAATTAACATTTAATTGTGATTAATTAGTAATTAATCACAATTAGCAAGTAAAAGCCGTATGTATTTTTCCAAATTATTCTCAAGTCGTAGCATTTAAGCAAGTTGGTCCCAATTTCCTTATTAATTGCCGTAGCAATTTTGCAAATGCTTAAGCCAAGGGAAATCTTCTCTTACTTAGCATGAGGTGGCACTATTTTAGTGCCTAAGTTGTGACTAAGCACTCTTATGGGTGAGTAAGCATCTAGGACTAATTTGGAGATGGCAAGTGGAAGAAATCTATTAAGCCACATCAACACTTCATCATCGGAAATTAATTCTCCCATTCGGTTTTAGTATAAATAGAGTACTTGGGATGAAATTTTCCCCTCACGTTTCAGCACTATATTTCCTCCCCAAATATACTAAGTCCAGCAAGGAAGAACGCTTACCTTAGTCGCTCCGCACGTTAGCATAGCAAATACCGCACGCACGACAAGAGGCTAGCACCGCACACCGAGCGTACCGAGAGCATTACTTACGCACGGAGGTGTGATCAGTCGAGGGTCACGAAGGTAACCGCAGCTTACCTTTGATTGATCATATTAAAGATATGTTTAGTTCGGTTTTGTTGTAGTCTTGCTCATGTAACGAATTTAAGCCGTTCGGCCATGCGTATAATTCATGCCGAGCCCTCATGTTTAATTCGAAATCCCTCGAGTAACTGTCATGTTATCACTCCTTTT
>CACSLK010011167.1:126837-146018 GCA_902706635.1 Striga hermonthica | reverse complement strand
TGGTTTCCAACTTGATATGGCCAATACGTTTCAACTAACTAAGTGTTGATACCGTGCATATACTGTTAAATATAATTTATTATATCATATATTATGTTAATTAAATTCGACATAATATAATAATTTTAAATTTTGTTTCAAATTATTTTGTAGGTCTTTACTATTTGCTACATGAATTTGTTATTATTAAGTTTTAAAAATAATTTATATTTTGAATGTGTACGATATTAAATATGATGTTTGTAAACAAGGTACTTAAATTTACTTATAAAATTATCAATTATCTTGATATTATAACTTTTTAGCATTTCATGTTTTGCATATTGCACGATAGATGACCAACGTTTAATCAATAAAATTTATTTTCGTTTATTAAATCTCTAAATGTATGAAATACTGATTAAATTTTAATATTTAGTAAATTTAATTGCTTGATCTACTCAATCTTTTCATTTTAAACTATTTTATTAGTAGTATTTATTTTTGTTTATATTTGTTTCTATAACTTTTTTCAAAGTATGTAATGATTCAATTAATATCAAATTTAAATATTTAAATATATTATATATTTTTATTTAATGATTACCAAATACTTTAACTTCAATTATTACTTGACTACACAATTTCATTTACTCATTATTCTTTGTGAAATAAAGTTTAAAACTGATATTGATATGGGATAATATATGATAGACCGGTTCGTCAAGACAGCCGGCTAAAATAGACCAACGACCTGGTCGAGTTGGACCGGGAAGCCGGAATGAAGGAAACCGAGAAAAGAAAGTACCAGGGACTCGAGGAGTTGGTCGAGGAAGAACGATCAAATGGGCGTGGTCGTGGATTCGACCACCTCATACCTCAAAGACAGCTCAACATTCATTGAAGATTTGGTCGAGCATCAAAATAAATAATAGAGCCTCCAGTACGTGGATGGGAGACACGTGGCGCTTTACGAGTGGTACATCGCTATAACGAACTCTGATATTCTGTTGACATATTCAACGCATTCTCTGACACTAAGAATAGTGGAGGCGCGCGGATGTACGGACGAGCAGGAGGACAGCCGGCCAAACTCTCCCAAGTCGCGCGTGTAGAACAGGTAATTCATCCGTATAAATAGGAACGAGAATCCTCATTTATAGGTACGATCTTTCTAATACTCTGAAGCACTCATACTCATATTTTCCATCTCTCTCAAGATCTGACTTGAGCGTTGGAGGCTCTTCACCGGAAAACACCTCTGGTGTGAGAGTTGCGTGCAGGTTCGGCGTTCTACCGGCAAGGAAGGCGAGCTCGAAACAATTCTCAGTCAGTCGGGCGTTAGACTTGTATTATTGGCGCCGTCTGTGGGGACTCTGTTCGAAAAGTTGTGTTCTGAGCTGCTATGGCGGACGGAGTTCCTCGAGTGAATTTGCAATCGTCGTTTGATGAGGCGTGGACGATGACCAGACCAATGGGAGCAGGTCCTCCCCCTGGCTTCTTCGCACCACTACAAACACCGGTGGCTCCAACACCGATGGAGGAGAAGGTACGAGCAGAGAGCACGAAGCTCGTGAAACAGCACCGACGGCGATTCTCGCGCCGTTGCAAGCAGGCCCGGTCGTGACACAGCAAGTTGGGCCAGTGGCGCAGACGATGCCGCCCCCAACAGGAGGATCACCACAACTCCATGCTCAACAAATGGTGACTATGACGAGGGATGAGATGCAGCAGATAATGGCCAACACAACGGTGCGAGCTGTGCAGCAGCTCACCCACCAGACTTCTCAGGCCACCGCCACGCCGACCACGGTGGCGAGAACTCAAGAGGAGGACGTGTCGAGTTACAGTGGAGGATCGGACCCCAGAGATCGAGTGATGGAAAGAATAGCCGAACAACTTCGTCAGTTACAAGAAAAAGTGGGAGGGAGGCCAGATAGGCATGCTCGAGGACATCCGTTCTCGAGAGATATTTTAGCTGCACCTTTACCTGCAAGTTTCAGGGAGATAAATTTGACCTTCGATGGGTCGAGCGATCCATCGAGGCATGTGAGGGCGTTTGAAAATATGTCCGTTTTGCACGGATACTCAGATCCAGTCAATTACAGAGCATTGTTGTCGACCCTACGAGGAGTTGCGCTCGACTGGTTCCATCAACTGGCTCCCGGTTCGATCAGGTATTTTAAGGATTTTGCAGGACAACTTACCAATCAATATTCGAGTGCGGTCGCGTAGGAAAAGACGTATCTCACTCTGATGGCGATGCGGCAGGGCGAGAAAGAGTCTCTACAAAAATATGTTGCTCGGTACAATCAGATGTGCTTGGAGGTGTCCACGGCGGTCGATGAGGTGAAGGCAGGAGGATTGATCAGGAGTCTACGACCAGGGCCATGTCGGACGTCGTTGGCAAAGACGTCTGCTCGAACTTACGATTAGGTGCTGAAAAGATACAGGAAATACATCAATTTGGAAGAGACAGAGGCTGAGTTTTCCATACTCTAGGAGGCGGTGAAACCTGAGCAGAGGAAGGGAAGACCGAGCTCACCTAGGAGAGGATCACCTAGGAGAAATTCCCCAAAGAACGGCCCATCCAAGAGGTTGTCGTCCAGGAGGGATGGGCGAAATTTGTTCTGTGAAGGGCGAGATATCGCTGGCAAGGGCGACCCCGGCTACCCAATGGTCAAAGATATAACAATTTCACTCATATCAACGCCCAGGTGGGCGAAGTCTTGGCGGAGATCAAGGAGAAACTTGAAAGTAAGGAGGTCACGTGGCCGGCGACGAGATTCGAGGGGCCAACCAAGCCCAGGTCGAATAGATATTGCATATTCCATAGGGGTTATGGACATACCACGGAGGATTGCAGGCACCTGAAAGACGAGATCGAGCGTCTCATAACGGCAAGACACTTAAAAGAGTTCGTCATCTGTGATCGACCACGAGGTAAGGAGAAAATGAGGTGCATGGAGGATTCAGTGGTGAGAAGTGACAGGGATGATGATAGAGAAAACGATGACAGGTGTTCATGTGTGATTTTACACCATATTCATATAGTATCTAGAACTTATTTGTTGCATTATTGGTGTATAAATTGCATATTTGTGCTTTAATTCTATATTTGTTGGAAAAGTATTACACGTGCTTGTTTTGTAGATATTTTCACATATTTGTAGAGCTTTTGGCTATTGGAGGTGCATGGTGAGTACCTAAGACCCCCGGGAAGATGAAAGATTGATGCACGGATTAAAAAAATGGAAGAAACGAGGGAAACAAGTGAAGAATAAAGTGCAGATTTGTGACACGGGCATAATGCCCGTGTCAGAGACCATGTCATGTAGCTGGGAGGATTTTGAAGCTACAGACGTGACACGACCCGTGATACGGGCGTGTCTGGTCGTGTCGCTTGCGCGGGCAATTTTTAATCCCTTGCCTTTTTGGATAAGGAGAAGCGTTTTGGACATTATAAAAGGCATATTAACCCTATTCTGAAGAAAAAAAGGTGGAGAACACAAGAAGAAGGGCTTGGAACACAGAAGAGAAGCAATTGGGAAGAAGAGAAGATCAACCACAAGATTTCTAGTTTTTCTTTCTCTCTTTTGAACTTATTTTCTCATGATGATTTCTAATATGTCTATGTATTTGAATTCAAATATGAGTAGCTAAATTTCATTGATTCTAAGACATGGTAGTAGATTAATAGTTTGGGATTTTTGGATGATTTATCATAGTTGATTGTTTTATTTTGAACCCTATTCAAATATTTTGTTCTTATTTCATGAATTGCAATTGGCCACTGCTTTTACATGTTTGATGATATTGTTCATAATTCGAGAGATGAGTTCAATATTAGATCTTTAATATTTGATACAATTTATTTGCTTGAATCGAGAGATTAGTAGATAGTTTTGAGGATTTGGGTCTTTTAATCTTTTTGGAGTTGAATTGCATGTGTTGAGTGGAGACGCTAATATATGTGATTTAATCTACAGTTTTATCAATCTCAAGAGGGACAATATGCTAAATTTGTGATCGTCTTATAGGGTAGATAAAGAAAAAATTTAATCGTGATATCTTTGACGGAATCCTAACTATTAATTGAACCCAACGTCTTAGAATCTATCATTTCCATATATCTTCTTACGTGTTTTTTTAGCTAGTGCTTTATTTTTGTTTTATTTTCTTTCATTTATTTTCTTAGTTTAGTTAATCAATCTCATATTCGGTCGTCTAAATAAAATTGACACTATCATAATCTTGTACTTGATATATTAATTATTTGTTCTCTTGGGATACGACCTTGCTTGCCACATACTACGAGCGAAGCCGTACACTTGTGGTCGAGCTTTAAAAATATAGGCGAACAAGTTTTTGGCGCCGTTGTTGGGGACCAATATAATTATTTTATCCGCAATCGCCTGAACAAGTTTTTGGCACCGTTTTCGGGGACCAATATAGGCGAACAAGTTTTTTTGAACCAATCATAGACTATATCAATATTATTATAGATAATGTTGGTTTTATTTTAGACAATTTTTTTATATATCTTGCTAACATTTTTTTTCTTTTTATTTTTTTTTTTATGATGGGCGAGGATGAGATAGACTATGACTGGAGCAATGATCCCAAATACTCGGAAGAAGATAAAAAGTGGTATGAGAACTGTTTGTTCTATCAGTTGGAAGAACTTAAAAAGGTTGAGTTGGAGTCGAAGAGTCGTAGGAGAGAACTCGAGGAAAGTTGCATTGGGATTGCCTATCAGTTGGAAGAAGTGTTTGTACTCTAGTCAACCCTTTTGAGTTTTTGCCTATTATATTGATTGCCACACATTAAGCTATTATCTTTATTTTTCCTTGTCTCCACTTGAGCATTTAGGATTATATTATGTGAAAGGGATAAGTGTGTTGTGGTGGTGAGAATAAAGGGACGTTTTGGGATGAAAATGTTGTTTGGGAATTTGAATAAGGCCAATGAAAAAAAAAAACAAATGAAAAAAAAGTTTATTTTGTATATAATTTGCCTTAGTTCGAATAAAAGTGATTTTTGGTTTTTTGTTTGATCGTTATTCTCTTATGGATTGAGAGAATTGATTGAATTTGGGTAGTGGATGGGTTATGTTGATAAGGAGAGGAATAGTTGTGGTTCATGTTTTGTAGTTCTAGATGCTCAAGTATTCGTCACTTTGTCCATGTTTGTCCTACCCTAACCAAAGAGCCTACATTGCAACCAAATAAAAAGTCCTTTTTTATTCATGAAATGCATCCACTATAAGTGGTGGAGATAGTAGACGATTTGCAAGATTATGGTAATTCTTTGACATTGAATTGATTTGAGCAATTATTTCCTTATACACTTTCGAGAGTGAGAGTATACACTTATCCGGTGAGGTATTTGTGGATTGAAGTATTGACCATGATCTTGATGAAGCATCCTGTTGATATCATTTTTAGTAAGCCGAATTAAGTGACATTGATCCGCCGATTGGGGTCAGTATGAGGATAATTAAGATTCATACAAGCACGTGACGCTTCCACCGACTTCAAGACGATTGCACGATGAAAGATTCAACAAGAACCGACATCTCCGTTATTTAACCGATATCACACGTCGGTCATCACATGTCGGTCGCCACATGTCGGATACGACATATCGGTTATAACTGGACGAACCGATATCTATAACATGCCACCTCAGCATTGGAAGGCGACGACAACTCAGCATAAGTCATCATTACGTTTGTCCAAGTGGCGAGCCATCAAGAAAAATAGCTAAGGACCGCCTTTGACCTTTCAAAATGTAATGATTACCATACGGATAAATGTTGTACTTAAATATAAAAGGAGAAAAATAAATCTCCAGAGGACGACACGCACAATAATAATATTCACAGAAAAATTTCATCTCCTTTTACGATATGCAAGTTCTTATCGTTAAATATTGAGTTTTACTTCTAACAAACTTCAATTAGACCGTTGTTAATTCCCATTTGACAACACATTCTTTTTGTTTAAAGATTACGAAATTTAGTATGTTATTTGCCTGATGACTATTGATGATGTGTATGATCGACTTGAGAGTTGTGATTGTTTTTCTTTGTGTGTTGAGGGAATGAGATGCACTGATCGGGACTATCAATGGTTTAAGTTTGGGGGTTTGTTCATGTGTGATTTTACACCATATTCATATAGTATCTAGAACTTATTTGTTGCATTATTGGTGTATAAATTGCATATTTGTGCTTTAAATTTATATTTGTTGGAAAGGTATTACACGTGCTTGTTTTGTAGATATTTTCACATATTTGTAGAGTTTTTGGCTATTGGGTGCATGGTGAGTACCTAAGACCCCCGGGATGATGAAAGATTGATGCACGGATGAAAAAATGGAAGAAACGAGGGAAACAAGTGAAGAATAAAGTGCAGATTTGTGACAGGGGCATCATGCCCGTGTCAGAGACCATGTCACGTAGCTGGGAGGATTTTGAAGCTACAGACCTGACACGACCTGTGATACAGGCGTGTCTGGTCGTGTCGCGCGTGGGTGCAGTTTTTAATCCCTTGCCTTTTTGATAAGGAGAAGAGTTTTGGACATTATAAAAGGCATATTAACCTTATTGTGAAGAAAAAAAGGTGGAGAACACAAGGAGAAGGGCTTGGAACACAGAAGAGAAGCAATTGGGAAGAAGAGAAGATCAACCACAAGATTTCTAGCTTTTCTTTCTCCCTTTTGAACTTATTGTCTCATGATGATTTCTAATATGTCTATGTATTTGAATTCAAACATGAGTAGCTAAATTTCATTGATTCTAAGACATAGTAGTAGATTAATAGTTTGAGATTTTTGGATGATTTATCATAGTTGATTGTTTTCTTTTGAACCCTATTCAAATATTTTGTTCTTATTTCATGAATTGCAATTGGCCACTGCTTTTACATGTTTGATGATATTGTTCATAATTCAAGAGATGAGTTCAATATTAGATATCTAATATTTGATACAATTTATTTGCTTGAATCGAGAGATTAGTAGATAGTTGTGAGGATTTGGGTCTTTTAATGTTTTTGGAGTTGAATTGCATGTGTTGAGTGGAGACGCTAATATATGTGATTTAATCTACAGTTTTATCGATCTCGAGAGGGACGATATGCTAAATTTGTGATCGTCTTATACGGTAGATAAAGAAAACATTTAATTGTGATATCTTTGAAGGAATCCTAACTGTTAATTGAACCCAACGTCTTAGAATCTATCATTCCCATATATTTTCTTACGTGTTTTTCTAGCTAGTGCTTTATTTTTACTTTATTCTCTTTGATTTATTCTCTTAGTTTATATAATCTATCCAATTACGATCGTCTAAATAAAGTTGACATTATCATAATCTAATACTTGATATATTAATTATTTGGTCTCTTTGGATACGACCTTGCTTGCCACATACTACGAGCGAAGTCGTACACTTGCGGTCGAGCTTTAAAAATATAGGCGAACACCAGGAGGGAGAAGAGGAGGCGAGGTGATGATACTTGAGATAAGCCGAGAGTGGAGGTGCCTACGAAGAGGGGCACAATTTATATGATTTCTGGAGGGCCCACGGATGGAGATTCGAATAATGAACAAAAGGGGCATGTGCGAGCCGTAAAGCGCAAGAGGGAGGAGGTCGGGATAACTGGTCGAATGCCAGTGATCAAATTTGGAGCAGAGGATACAGAGGGTGTTTTGCTACCCCACAATGACTCGCTGGTCATCACGGCAGAAGTAGCAGAGTTCGACGTGAAGAGGGTGTTCATCGACACTGGGAGCTCGGTCGACGTGATGTTCTATGACTGCTTCGTGCAGATCAACAAGCATTTGGATCTGGAGTTGAAACCGGTAGAGACGGCCCTGTATGGTTTTAATAGAGGTGAGGTGATGCCAATGGGCGAGGTGAGTCTAACTGTGGGGTTAGGGTCGGGCGACACTAGGAAGGTAAGGATGGTGCGGTTTGTAGTGGTTGGTGCAGAGTCGTCCTACAATATCATCTTGGGGCACACAGGTTTGAACGCGTTCCATGCAGTTGTGTCTACATACCACATGACAATCAAATATCTTGTGGGCGAAAATGTGGGCGAGATTGCTGGGGACCAGCTCACATCGAGGAGTTGTTACCAAAACACAGTCAAGAATAACAAGCAGATGACACAAAAGCAATTGAAAGGTGGGGAAGAGAGGCCTGATCGACCAATAGGGTCGAGGTCGAAGGAGGAGAAGGGATGGAAAGACAAGGGAAAAGAGAATATAGACATACTGGTGGTGAGGTCGAAGAAATTCAGATGGTGCAGAAGAGTGATGATAGAAGGTTTAGAATTGGGAAAGAGCTGGGAGAGTCGATCAGGTCGAGGTTGATCGGCTTGATAAGGGAGTTCACGGACATCTTTGCGTATATAACAGAGGAATTATCAGGGATTGAAACCAGGGTGATCGAGCATAGGTTGAATATTGATCTCAGTGTGAGGCCCGTAAAGAAGAAAAGGAGACATCATGACGTGGAGATGGACAAAATAATCGAGCAGGAGGTCGAAAAGTTGTTAAACACCGGACATATCAAAAGGATCCAGTTTCCAGAATGGTTGTCTAACACGGTGATGGTGTCCAAATCAGAGGGAAGTGGAGGATGTGCATCTACTTTCGTGACTTGAATAAGGCGTGCCCGAAGGATCTATACCCACTGCCCCAGATCGACCAACTGGTAGATTCTACGGCGGGATGCGAGCTGCTCAGCCTAATGGATGCCTCGCAAGGGTACCATCAAACCCCCTTGGCGAAGGAAGATTGGTAGAGGGTGAGCTTCATAACAAGCAAAGGCACCTATTGTTACGTGGTTGTGCCATTTGGAATGAATAATGCTGGGGCAACTTACCAAAGGCTGGTCGACCAGATTTTCAAAGACCAATTGAGGAGGAATATGGAGGTATACATTGATGACATGCTGGTCAAGATCAAGGTGGAGGCGGATCATGTGGGAGACTTGAGGGAGACTTTCCAAACGCTGATGAGGTATGGCATGAAACTTAACCCAACCAAGTGCTCATTTGGTGTGAAAGCAGAGAAATTCTTGGGCTATATGGTAACGAAGCGGGGAAGAGAGGTGAACCCTGAGAAGGTGAGAGCGGTAATCGAGATGAAGCCACCAGCCAATGTAAAGGAGGTCGAAATACTGACTGGTCGAATAGCGGGCTTAAGCAGACGCATCACTAAAGTGGCCGAGAAGAGTGGTCCTCTGTTCAAAACATTGAAGAAAAGCTCGAAATTTCAGTGGATGGAGGAGGCCCATAAAGCTTTTGAGGAGTTGCAGGAGGTGTTGGAAAATTTGCCCTTGCTAGCTAAGCCTGTACATGGGGAGGAGCTTGTGCTCTACATATCTGTGGGCGAGAGTGCAATAAGCTCGGTGTTGTTGCACGAGGAGGGAGTAGCGCAGTTCTCGATATACTATGTCAGCCGAGTGATGCAGGGAGCAAAGTTGAGGTATTCGGAGATTGAGAAATGCACACTGGCGGTGGTTGTGACGATTCGAAAGTTGAGGCCATATTTCCTAAATCATAGAGTCAAGGTGCTGACGAACATGCCCTTAGAGCAAACTTTGGGTCGACCAGCAGTATCAGGTCGATTGGTGAAGTGGGTGGTTGAGCAGAGCGAATACTCTATCATCTATGAGCCAAGGAGGGCGATCAAAGCACAAGTTCTGGCCAATTTCATTCAAGAGGGTACGAAGGAAGAGGAGAAAATGGAGGGAGTGTGGCAATTGTTCGC
Source organism: Striga hermonthica (assembly GCA_902706635.1). Classification (NCBI taxonomy): domain Eukaryota; kingdom Viridiplantae; phylum Streptophyta; class Magnoliopsida; order Lamiales; family Orobanchaceae; genus Striga; species Striga hermonthica. The sequence continues at coordinate 136,253 of CACSLK010011167.1, read as the reverse complement.
AGATGGCTTAGTATCGAGAAGCGGAGCAGGCTTGGGCATAGTACTGGTTTCGCCCAAGGGGTATTACTTGGAGTTTTCTGTTAAAATGTGATTTCAAATATCAAACAATGAGGCGGAGTACAAAGCGCTGATAAAAGGGTTGCAGCTGGCTCTGGCCGGAGGAGTTCGAAAGATTCAGGTCCACTCAGATTCCCAATTGGTGGTCAGACAATTCCAAGAAGATTTTGAGATCAAGGAGGACATGCTGCAATGTTATGTGGATGATATGAAGAGGCGGAAGGAAGAATTTGGGTCGTTCGAATTAATACAAATACCAAGAGGGGAGAATGGTCGAGCCAATCTATTGTCTAAAATCGCTCAAAATTTGGTAGACTGCAAGAGCAGGAGTGTGACCTTGCTCCATATGAAGAAGAGCGTGGTTGAAGGTGGAGTGGCAAAGATCAAGGAGGTGGAAGATTGGAGAGCCCCGATCTTGAAAGAGTTGCGGGAAGGAACAGTAAAAATAATGAGGAGGTTTTTCGAGCAAGGGGGATCCTCTACAAGCGGTCATATGCAGGGCCACATTTGCGGTGTGTGACCAAGAAGGAAGGTCGATATGTCCTTAGAGAGGTGCACGAGGGATGTTGCAGCGATCACAGCAAGGCATGACCCATGGTCGCAAAAATTTTAAGATTAGGATATTTCTGGCCGACAATGAAGGCGGATGCTAAGGAGATGACCAAGAGATGCTTGCAATGCCAGAAGCATGGCCCGCTCATCCACCAACCCGCTGAGACAATGACCACAATGAGTGCACTAATCCCATTCGCGCAGTGGGGGATCGACCTGGTGGGGCTAATGCCGCAGGCAATGGGGCAGCGGAAGTTCTTGATTGTTGCGGTCGATTACTTCACAAAGTGGGTGGAGGCCAAACCATTAGCCAAGATCACAGAGGAGAAAGTAATCCAATTTCTATACATCAACATTTGTTGTCGATTCGGGGTCTCCAAAGTCTTGATATCTAATAATGGAACCCAATTCAATGGCAAGCGGGTTAGGGCGTGGTGCAAGGAGATGGGAATCGAGCAGCATTTTGATTCTGTCACCCACCCGCAAGCCAACGGACAGGTGGAAGTGACCAACAAGATCATCTTAAATGGGTTGAAAACTATACTTGAGAAAGCCTCGGGGGCGTGGGTCGACGAGCTAACATCTGTGCTCTGGGCGTACAGGACCACTCCTAGGTCGACCATAAGTGAGACACCTTTCAGCCTGGTATATGGAATGGAGGCACTTTTGCCAGTCGAGCTGGAGTTACAATCCCAGCGATCGAGCACTTACAACCAGGAGCGTAATGAGGAGCTCATGCTGACTGCCTTAGATACGATCGAGGAACTCAGAGAACAAGCCTCGACCAGAGTTGAGGTGTACAAATAGCAGATGAGAGCAGCCCATGATAGGAAAGTGAAGATCCGCCGATTCTAGGTGGGCGATCTGGTCTGGAAGAGGGTAGACGTGCTCAAGCACGTAGGCAAGCTGGAGCCTAATTTGGAAGGACCATACTTGGTCGAAAAGGTCCATGCAGGAGGAGCATATTCCTTGAAGGACGCTCAGGGCAGATCACTAGCCAGGTCGTGGAACGTAGCTAATCTTAAAAAATATTATGTATGAACTTTTTTGTTTCCTTTTCATGCTCGAGCAATTGGATTTATGTAACTTTGAAGTAAATTCTCTTCAAAGACTATCAAGATGATCGATTTTTACGTCATTGGATTCCTTTCATATTTAGCATCAACATCTTAAAACACGTCATTTACGAGTTTGGGTGGGCTAATTTAACGGCATGGTCGCAATTTACACAGAAATATCATGGTTACATGGATTCTAAATTCGATACTTATCATACACGCCGATCACTTACACAATTTCTTTGGAATTTCTTGTTAGATATATATGGAACCACGAACGCAATCCCTGCTCGACATCACTCAATGCAAGAAGAAGAAAGTCCTTCATTTTTGGAACACCCCGACCAAGGGGTGGGCGAATGTCGCTTGTTTTCGGAACACTTCAAGGGGTGGGCATGTGGTCGACAACGTCCACGCCTCCGGGCTGAACGACCACAATATTTTGGAACATCCCTTGAGGTGGGCAAGCGAGAAGACGAAAGTCGTTCGTTTTTGAAATACCTCGACCAAGGGGTGGGCGAAGGTCGATTGTTTTCGAAACACTTCAAGGGGTGGAAATGTGGTTGACAGCGTCCACGCCTCTGGGCTGGACGACCACAATTTTTTCAGAACATCCCTTGAGGTGGGCAAGCGAGAAGACCAAAGTCCTTCATTTTTGGAACACCCCGACCAAGGGGTGGGCAAATGTCGTTTGTTTTCGAAACACTTCAAGGGGTGGGCATGTGGACGACAACGTCCACGCCTTCGGGCTGGACGACCACAATATTTTCAGAACATCCCTTGAGATGGGCAAGCGAGAAGACCAAAGTCCTTCATTTTCGGAACACCCCGACCAAGTGGTGGGCGAAGGTTGCTTGTTTTCGGAACACTTCAGGGGGTGGGCATGTGGTCGACAAAGTCCACGCCTCCGGGCTGGACGAACATAATGTTTTCGGAACATCCCTTGAGGTGGGAAAGCGAGAAGACCAAAGTCCTTCGTTTTCGGAACACCCCGACCAAGGGGTGGGTGGAGGTCACTTGTTTTCGGAACACTTCAAGTGGTGGGCATTTGGGTCGACAACGTCCACGCCTCTGGGCTGGACGACCACAATGTTTTTGAAACATCCCTTGAGGTGGGCAAGCGAGAAGACCAAAGTCCTTCATTTTCGGAACACCCCGACCAAGGGGTGGACGAAGGTCGCTTGTTTTCGGAACACTTCAAGGGGTGGGCATGTGGTCGACAATGTCCAAGCATCCGGGTTGGACGACCACAATGTTTTCGGAACACCCTTGAGGTGGGCAAGCGATAAGACCAAAGTTCTTCGTATTCAGAACACCCCGACCAAGGGGTGAGCGAAGGTCGCTTGTTTTTGGAACACTTCAAGGGGTGAGAATGTGGTCGACAATGTCCACGCCTCCGGGCTGGACGACCACAATGTTTTTGGAACATCTCTTGAGGTGGGAAAGCGAGAAGACTAAAGTCCTTCGTTTTCGGAACACCCCGACCAAGGGGTAAGCATGTGGTCGATAACATCCACGCCTCCGGGCTGGACGACCACAATGTTTTTGGAACATCCCTTGAGGTGGGCAAGCGAGAAGACCAAAGTCATTCGTTTTCGGAACACCCCGACCAAGGGGTGGGCGAAGGTCGCTTGTTTTCGAACACTTCAAGGGGTGGGCATGTGGATGACAACGTCCACGCCTCCGGGCTAGATGACCACAATGTTTTCTGACCATCCCTTGACGTGGGCAAGCGAAAAGACTAAAGTCCTTCGTTTTCGGAACACCCCGGCCAAGGGGTGGGCGAAGGTCGCTTGTTTTCAAAACACTTCAATGGGTGGGCATGTGGTCGACAACGTCCATGCCTCCGGGCTGGACGACCACAATGTTTTCGGAACATCCCTTGAGGTGGGCAAGCGAGAAGACCAAAGTCCTTCGTTTTTGAAACAACCCGACCAAGGGGTGGGCGAAGGTCTTTATTTTATGAGGAGTAGGAAAAGATCTTATGACAAGTTGAATTATCCACTGGTTTAGGTTCAATTTAAGGAGGAAGTCGAGCACATTAGAGCAATATATAAAGAATTAAAAAATGAAGCAGTACACGTCGCGAAGAAAAAGAAATATTATATTTCATTTCACACAGTCATAAATACAGGATCGTAAAGAGTACAACGTTGAAGAATAGAAATACATCAACAAAATGTAAAGTACATTCGTAGAATGAAGATATCATTATTTCAAAGGCGTAGGAGTCGACTGAGCAGCAGAGGTCGATTGGGCCGCAACAGTGGACGAGGAGACAGAAGCAGTCGACTGAGCCGCGATAGTTGAGGAGGAATGGGAAACTATGGTCGACTGCGAACCTGTGACTGGCGAGGCAAAGGCAGCGAATCCCAACTGCACCGCAGAGGTCGATTGTGCAGCCAACCTTGGATGTAAGGGTAGCATCAACAGCGCACGAACCAGCGATGGTCGAGATAATAGAGACAACAACAGATTGAGCAGAGAATGAAGCAGAATGACCGGATAGAGACATTGGAGCGTTAGAGGTCGATGACTGAGAGAGCGTGCTGCCTGGGAGACGGACCATAGGAGTTCCGCCAGCCCTCGGGAAATCAAAATAATATTGTAGATTTTTATCCCGGACTAGATCTCGCTCTAATGAGCCCATCCACCAGGGGTGCTCAGCAGGAAGGCTAGGATCGTCCTTGAAGGTCGATGGCACGGAAAGAATGGCATCCTATGTATTCTCGTGGTCCATATCTCCCGAGAATTCTTGCTCGGTCAGCTGCCTCTCTACCTCTTCCATACTGTATGTATAGAAGTCCATACCCATGCTCGAGGCTTCATTGAGGAAGGCTGTCGACTAGAGATAGTCGTCGATCAGGTGCTCTCGGTAAGCCTTCAAGAAGCCTTGGCCCAGCTGAGACCCCCACAGTGCCCGCTGGGACTGTTTTACTGCAGCAACAGCAGCAGTCTCGACCTCTTTCTTTCTGCTCGCCCTTTCTGCCTCAAGGGCTTTGTCTTTCCTCCTCAGCTCGTCTTTGAGGCGACGCACCTCCTCACTATCCTTCTTCACCTGCTCGGTCAGCTCGTGTTGGGACTTGAGCAAATCTTGGTTTTCGGCCTTGAGGTGCTGATTTTCAGTCTCCAGTCGCTTGTTGTCGCCCTCGACCACCGGAAGAGGACGACCAGAGCTGTTTAAAGTCTCTTCGAGGAGAGGGGTGACCAAAACCACCGTCTGCATGAACAACGCACATCAAAATAGGTCGATATAAGGAAGTTATAGGTAGGAAAAGATAGATGACTATACCTGAATCAAGGCACGAGCAGCGTATTCCCCTTGGGTCTGACGGTTAAAAGCCCATCGATGGGTGTCCTCGAAGAGCAAAAGACCAATGAGGCGAGAGATGGCCTCACGTGGACCCGTCCCTGCTAGAGAGGGAGCACGGGAAGGCAGCTGCACCAGTGGGCCCCCAGCAGATTTAACCTGGAGATGGGAGCGTTTTCTGGGGGATTGTGGAGGATCGACGTTCTGAGGAGGAGAGGAAGGAATGAAGACCTTGGAGCGAAGACGTTTCTTAGAAACCTCGGGCTCCTTGGTCGAATGGCTGGAATGGCGTTCGACCTGTTGGAGTGAGGAGAGAGAGACTGTTGTTTGTTTAAGTGGGTGGAAGCTCCAGACTTTTCGGGTCGAGAAGGAATCTCCTTGGTCGAGGACGAGTCATTGGCCTTCTCGACAGTGGCCGGGGTGTCCTTGTTAGCAGCCCTCTTGTTAGCATATTTCTTGAGGTCCGGTTTGTGCAAAAACCCCTCTACACAAAATAAGAAACATGTTAATGGAAGTCTATTTGAGAACACACAATATGAAAATGCAGACATGAAAAAACATCGAATCGAGCACCTGCTCGAGCTTTTTGGTTAGCTTTTGCAAGAGCGGGGTCAACCCGAATTTTGAGAATGGTCTCAGCAAGAGGAGGGGAAAGTTTTTTGTGGGTGAGGATACCACAATAGTGTAGAAGATTGTCATCTTTAAGGAGAGGAGTCGAGGCGACAGGGTTTGAGTTCCACACTTGTATGCGGCGGTCAAAAATGGGATTGGGAGAAGGGCGAGCACATTTAATAGGCACTTCCGTAAGCCAGGGGATGGACGCCAAAAGATAAGGTTGCGGAGGAGATATATATACAAACTGATTCTTCCACCTCGGGACGTTAGGTGGTTGATCAGTGATGAAGCAGTGTTATTTCGGCTCTTCAAATATAGGCCATCAGCTTGCTTCGAAGCAAAATAACAATAGACGAAAAAATCCAAATCTACCTACCCATGCGGACCACTGACAAGATGATAAAGGACGCTAACGTCCTGAAAGCGTTGGGAGTAATCTGATTGAGGGGTAAGCCGTACAATCTACCTAGGTCGATCAACGCTTGACAAATAGAGAAGCGTAGGCCCACATCAAAATGTGCACGAAAAAAGGTATAACTGTCAGCTAGAGGATTATCGTAAGTATCATCGTCACCAGGAGTGTAAAAGGACTCGGGGTGGCCAATCAGGTCAAAATGGAAACAGCCAGTGCTCGAGGATGGCTTAGGTGACTTGGATGACTTGGGTTTATGGGAGGAAGAAGGGATGGTCGAAGAGACAGGGGAGCGAGAGGACAAAGAAACGAAGTCTTTGGGATCACGAGCTGACATCGGGATGTGATCCTGGGGATCGTCCTCGTCTTCGATCTCGTCGTCTTGACCGATCATTCGACGAGAATGCTCAAGGGGTGGAGAAGGGGGACGACTGGTGATCTCCTCTTCTAGTTGGTCGACCAATAGGCGGAAAAAGAGAGACCAGTAGCTGTGGGACTGTCGCTGAGGACCATGGGCCATACAATTCTAATAGGCTCAGGTTGAAGAATTTCTTGCACGGAATCACTCGAGAAACTAGGGGTCGCAGAAGAAGATGGAGGAGTCATGTCCTTCCCACTATACCGATCGTTTTCGCTCGAAGTAGCAGAATCTGAGAAAAATTAAGAGGGAAAGCAAAAACAAAAAACTGATCAAAACAAAGAAGGGAAGAAAAAGAAAAGTCGAAGAAGGGATAGTGGGAGTGGTAACACAAAACTTCTCGACCGGCTGGAACTTGAATAATCGCCTTCCTTCTCACCGGTTGAACGTTGTGCACCTACAAAGAACTCTCACACCGGAGGGGTTTTCCGGTGAAGAGCCTCCGAAGCTTAAGTCAGTGTATGTTCAATCAATTCTCAAGAGTAAGTAATAGAATGATCATGTTGAAGAAGAAAGGTTCACCCCCTTTATATAGGGGTGAGATACCTGACCTAGGGCTGCCTGGATTTGATGAGTTGTCTGCCTTAACTGCCCGTCCGTACACACCAAACGCGTGTGTCAGAGGTAGCCGTCGCCACTATCACCTGCACCAATCCTCTTTGGAGGCGTGTCCTCCTGCACATGGGGTAGGCTGTTAGAGGTGGTTATCGCTATCCACCACTGCCTTCTCGACACGTGTCCCCCTGCACATGGGGTAAATATTCTCCTAGAATTCCGTTAGAGGCTCTCTCACGCGCCTGTGACTAGGCCGATCAATATGCTGTTAAGTCCTCAAAGTAGTCGACCTGTTGAGGTCGAATAGGTTTCCCGATCATGTATCTGGTCGAAGGATAGTTTGGTCGACAGCTTTACTTGGTCGACTGGTTAACTGCTCGATTTCCTTGACTTCCTCATAATACGACCTCCTCGACCGGTCAGTAGACCGGTTCAGCCTAATGGGTATAATATCCCATATCATCTAGTCCCCCCCACTCTGGTCGAGTCTGAATGACTCGATCTAAGAGTGAATTAGTATTTATCGTCTTTCTGGATGGCTGGTCGTCAGATATCAACCGGCTGGTAAGCTTCTCGCTCATTTTTTTGAATAATTTTTCGTTAATCGCTAGAAATAAAGTTATCTGCTTTAAGTCCTTTCTGTCGCGCCCGTTTTCTGCCACGCGTCACGTCTGTCATATGTGTCAGGCGCTTTAATTATTGCGCCTTCTCGCCTAACGCGTCCGTTTTGAGCTCCGTGAAAATTAATACTCCCCACCGTTGGATCTGACTTTAATCAGACGACCCTTATCTTTCCACCCTTCAATCTTCCAAAGTATAAATTCCATACTTAGCGTATTTTCCACCTTTTTTCCACCTTCACAATTTCCGAATTACTCTGCACCCAGAATTTTCTCTCTGCAAAAAACCCTTACTTTCTCGACGATCTCTCCTGTGCTCTTTAGAACTTCCATCAATTATCGACCCATGGTTATGAGTAAGTCTCTTCACGCTTGAATTTGTATCCTTTGTAGTTCTATTTTGTGTATTCTTGGATTTTCAATATTGGGTGCTCTTGATCTGCCTGCTGAATTGTTTCAAATTGGCTTGTCTTGTGTTGAATTTGGGCTTGGAATACTCTTGTCTGTCTATTGAATGTTGAGGGTTTTGCTTCTCCTCTGAATTTTTTTGAAATTTCCGTCCTCGTACTTCCTAAATTCTTCTTCTGGTTTTGGGATTATTCTCTCCAAAAAAAAAACCCTAATCTTCCTTCTTCCCCCCTTTCTTCCTTGCAGCGGCTTCTTTTTGATATTGTTCTCTTTGTCTTTGTTTTGATTTTCTTTTCAGACTCTGAGACTTCCTCTGTTTCAGTTGAAATATTACCTTCTGCGCTCGAGGCTTTCCCCCTCTCTATTCTTCGCCCCGGTGACACAGTTCCCACCTTTGTTTTCCTAGCCCACGTCGCTTCTTCCAATTCCGGGGATACCATGGATAACATTCCCCTCCGCTGTTGTCGACCTCCTCTTGGTGCGCTAGACGAGCCAGAGGAGGACGAGGTTATTTCTCCGCAGCCTACTGCTCCTCCCTCTTTAAATTCTCCACCCAAACGATCTTCGACCAAAAAACTTTCCAAGCGCTCTTCTTCTACTTCTCTCTCTCACCCTTGGTTCAATCCTGAGAAGATCAGCCAACCTCTTAGTTGGGCGTTCCTTAGATCCTCTCCCTCTGATAAATTCAACCATCCTCCACGGGATTGTTACACTTTCTTCGAAATCCAATTCAAGCTCGGCCTGCGTTTTCCTTTAAGCCCCGAAATACTTCGCATTTGCGAGTGGTTCTCCCTTCCTCTGCATTAACTACCTCCTAATGCCATCTGTTTCATAACTACTTTTATTATTCTCTGTCGTATCTGTCTAGGTCGATTTGACCTAGACTTCTTCCATTATTGTTATGGCCCTTCCAAGCAAGGTCGAGGCCTTTACCTAAAAAGCCGCAACGGTGCTCACTTTATAAATGACATCCCTACCAATCTTCCCAAGTGGATTGATAGATTCATTTTTGTTATACCCAATGCCCCTTTCCCTTGGCCTTCCGTCCCTTGGGTCAAGGAGGTCTCACGAGAGGCAGCCTCGGCCCCTCCTTCAAACCCTCTCTTCGACCAGCGGATTCACACTTGGAATTCCAAGTCCGTCGCGTCCGATACACTTCTCCAAGACGATAACCTCCTCCATTTCTGTGGTCTTCTTACCCACAAAATTCTATCTCCCCCCACCGAGGAGATTCTTAACCTCGTTCGACTTGAAGATGATCCGGGTAATTCTTGATCCATTTGCTCGACTGTTTGCGTATAAATCCTTATTTCTGTTGAAATAAAACTGATATTTATCTTGGTTTCATTATTATATTTGTGTAGAGGCTCCTAATTTTAACATCCCCCTGTGGAAAGTTCCTCTGAAGAAG
>CACSLK010011167.1:75294-87919 GCA_902706635.1 Striga hermonthica | reverse complement strand
CATAAAGAATGCAACAATGTGAAAACATTTATTTCAGTCAAATGGGAAATCGAATAAATACAATCCAAAAGCTCACATAAAAGTTTGCTTTACTGTATACCCCAACAGCTCGAGCAACCCGTTCTTGCTCCAGTAGAGCCTCCCTTTCTTTCAGGGCGGCCTCTTTTTCCGCCACCGCAGCTTCCTTGGCCGCGAGAGCAGCATCTCTCTCAGCAAGAGCCTTTTCTTTATTACTGAGCTCTTCGTCGAGAGATCTAATCTTGACGTCGAACTCAGTCTTCTGTTCTGTTTGTGTCTCGCGGAGTTTGGCATTATGTTGCAGGAGGGTCGAATTTTTATCCTACAGATAGTCGATGGTGCCCTCGAGACCCTTGATCGACTTATCCGAGCTGTCCCGAGCTTCCTTGGCCAGAGGCAAAAAATCAACCAAGCCCTAGCAACAAAGAAGACAAGGTAATTCAACGTATGTATCGACAAAGAAAAAAGAGAAGAACCAATGTAGAGTTAGAGGAGTAATACCTGAGCAAGCCATTGCACGAGTTTATCGCCAACCTCGGGCAGCGTAATGCTGGCTTTTTTGCGATCATCCTCGAGGAGGGCACCCTCGAGGCGGTCGGCCACCTCATTAACGGAGGCCGACAAGAGAGACGTCGATTTCGGGGCTAACGGATCAGGAGGAAGATAGCCAGCGCGCCCCCGCTTGACAACGACCTCGCCCTGCTCAGTTCGAGAGCGTTTGCCCAAGGCTGACTCGCGTCCCCCGTCACCACGATTGCCGGATTCGACCAGAGCTTTGGTCGATATGACAGGAGTGGTTTTGGAGGATTTGTGGGCGAGGGGCAGTTTTTCTTGGGTTTTGGTTTTGGATGAGGTGTTAGGCTCGGAGGCTTTATCGACAGTTTTGCCTTGAAGGTTAGCTTTGGGTGGGGAGGTTCGTGGACCTGTCTTCTGGGAGCGGTCGTCGGTTTTTTGATGGCGGTCGTCGGCTTTCTGATGGCGGTCGACGGTTCTTTGACGATCACCGATCTTAGGTTGGTGATCGACGGTTTTCGAGGAGTTTGAGGATTTTGTGGTCGATTGAGAGGCGGATTGGTGCTGTTTCTGTTGTTGTTTGGGCGGCTGGGGCTGCTGCGACTGGTGTTGTTGCTGTTGTTGTGGTTTTTGTTGTGGTTGTGGTTGCTTCAGTTGTTGTTGTGGTTGCTTATGTTGCTGCTGTTGTTGTTGTTGTGGTTGTTTCTGCTGTTGCTGTTGTTGTTGAGGTTGCTGTGGCCCCGGCAGTGGGGGAGGGGGTAAGGGGGTCTCTCGTGGAGGCGACTGCGGTTGCGACTTTGGTCGAGACCCCGAGGAAGTGGTCAATCCCTTGGCCTGACCCCCGGTTGAACCAGAAGTACCTCCGGTCTTCTTTTTCAGAGGCACTTTCCTCAGAGGAATGTTGAAGCTGGGAGCCTCTGCACGAGCACATCAAACAGAATAGAACCAACATTAGCACTTACTTCAACAAGAATAACAAATATATGACAACATTCAAAATGAACTGATCGGGAACTACCTGGGTCATCCTCAAGGCGAACAAGATCGAGAATCTCCTCGGTGGGGGGAGAAAGGGTTTTGTGGGTAAGAAGACCACATAAATGGAGAAGATTCTCGTCCTTGAGAAGTCTTTCAGACGCAACGGTCTTGGAAATTCAAGTGTGGATCTGTTGGTCGAAGAGGGGGTTTGCTGGAGGGGCCGAGGCTGCCTCTTTCGAAACATCCTTGACCCAAGGGATGGAAGGCCAAGGTAAAGGGACGTCAGGTCGAACGAAGATGAACTTATCGCTCCACTTGGGAAGGTTGGAGGGGATGTCATTGATGAAGTGTGCACCATTGTGACTTTTCAAATAAAGACCCTGGCCCAGTTTAGAGGGGCAGTAACAATAATGGAAGAAGTCTAGGTCGAATCGACCTAGACGGATGTGACAAAGAATGATGAAAGTGGTGATGAAACGGATGGCGTTAGGAGGAAGTTGATGCAAGGGAAGCGAGAACCACTCGCAGATGCGGATTATATCACGGTTCAAAGGAAAACGTAACCCGAGCTTAAACTGGACCTCGAAGAAAGGGTAACAGTCTTGCGAAGGATGATCATACCGGTCAGAGGGGGAAGATCTAATGAACGCCCAACCAAGAGGTTGGCAGATTTTTTCGGGATCAAACCAGGGGTGGGAGAGAGAGGTAGAAGATGGTCGCTTGGAAGGTTTCTTGGTCGAGGACCGCTTGGGCGGAGAATTCGAAGAAGGAGGAACGGTCGAAGATGCGGGAAAAGTGGGCTGAGAAGAAATAGCTTCGTCTTCCTCTGGCTCATCCATTGAACCAAAGGCAGGTCGACGACGGCGGAGAGGGATATTATCCATAGTGTCGCCGGAGTTGGAAGAAGCAACACGAGCTTTGAAGACACGGGTAGGAACAGTATCACCAGGGCGAAGAATCGAGAGAGGAACGGCCTCAAGAGCAGAAGGTAGTATCTGGACCGAGTCTGAGGAAGTGGTCGAGGAAGGAGATGGAGGCACAGGATCTGAAAAAGAAAAAAGAAAGAGAGAGAAAATTAAAAAAAACAAAAAACGGAATTAAGAAGAGAAAAACTAGGGTTCTATGAGAGGGGTGACTTCGGAGAAATTAAAGTGGAAGAACAAAGGTTTCAGGGGACTTCTTGAAGAAGGAAGCAAAATCCACAGCAATTGACAACCAAACAAGAATACCCAATACACAAATTCAAGATACCCAGTCAGGGAGGTTCAAGATGCCCAATTGAAAAAAAAAAAGACAGAGAAAAAATTTCTTAAAACACAAAATCCCAGATACACGAAGTACAAAATCAGGGGAAAAAACAACTTACTCATAACTGCGGAGGAGAGAATCGGAAAAGCTCGAAGATTGCAGGAAGAATCGCCGGCGGAAACTAGGATCTTTTGCAGAGAGGGCTGTGAATGCAAAGGGAATTTGGGGAGAGTGAAAGCGAAAAAGTCCGAAATTTTACTAAGTGTTGATTTTATACTCTGAGGAACCCAAGAGGTGGAAAGATGAAGACCGTTAGATTAAAGTTAGATCGCACGGCAGAAAGCATTAAATGGCACGACACTCTAAGTGGGCGCGTTATGCGAGGGGGCGTCATCATTAAAGTACCTGACACACGCGAACAGAAGCGACGCGTGGCAGAAAAGCAGATGAGACAGGAAGGATATGGGACAAACTACTTTATGCCTGACAATTAATGGGAATTTATTTGAAAAGATAAGCGGGAAACTCGCCAACCGGTCGATATCTGACAACGAGCCATCCCGGAGGTTGATAAATACCAATTCACTCTTAGATCGAGTTACTCAGACTCGACCAGAGTGGGGGGGACTAGATGATATGGGATATTATATACACAAAGCTAAACCGGTCTGCTGGGCCGGTCGAGAAGGTTAAACCAAGAGGGAGCCAAGCCAAAAGGCGGGAAGATCGAACATTCAGGAAATCGACCAGACTAACGATCGAGCAGTCCACCGCATGACCAGACTAACGATCGAGCAGTCCACTGCACGACCAGACTAATGATCGAGCAATCCATCGCTCGACTAGACCCATGATCGAGCAAACTACTCGACCTCTACAGGTCGATCGCTTCGAGGAACCCACAGTCGACCTAGTTGTGGGCGCGCGTACCGTAGGGGCGCGTAAGAGCCTCTAACTGAAATCTCCAGAGAATATTTACCCCATGTTCTGGGGGAACACGTGTCGACAATGTATTGGGTGATAGCAATAACCACCTCTGACTGCTCCCAACGCCTCGCGCCACCTCTGACATGTGCGCGGCGTGCCAGAGTACGGACGGGCAGTTTGGGCAGCCAGCTCATCCTTATCCGGGCAGCTATTGGGGCAGGTATCTCACCCCTATATAAAGGGGGTGAGCCTTTTTCCTTGAACACATTCTATTTTCCATACTTCACTTCAGTATACTCATACACATACTGACTTAAGCATCGGAGGCTCTTCACCGGACACAACCCCCGGTGTGAGAGTTGTTTGCAGGTTTCCGGCGTTCTACCGGCGAGGACCAAGATCTATCCGTTCAAACCGGACCAGGACGCTTACACTTGCATTAACACCATTATTTGATGTGGATAACATATATTTCGTGCTCCATCGCGTTTTGAAACAAAATTGTATACATTTAAAGAAGTCAAGAAAAATACGAGTAAATAGAGGCAAAAGGGAAAAAATAATCAACGTCTCCGGAAAGACTTTTTTTCGGACACGGAACTATTATTTGATGTGGATAACATATATTTCGCGCCCCATCACGTTTTGAAGCAAAATCGTATACATTTAAAGAAGTCAAGGAAAATACGAGTAAATAGGGACAAAAGGGAAAAAATAATCAACGTCTCCGGAAAGACTTGTTTTCGAACACGACACCATTATTTGATGTGCATAACATATTTTTTGTGCCCCATCGCGTTTTGAAGCTAAAACGTATACATTTAAAGAAGTCAGGGAAAATACGAATAAATAAAGACAAAAGGGAAAAAAATAATCAACGTCTATGGAAAGACTTTCTTTCGAACACGACACCATTATATGATGTGGATAACATTAATTTCGTGTCCCATCGCGTTTGAAACAAAATCATATACATTTAAATAAGTCAAAGAAAATACGAGTAAATAGAGGCAAAAGGAAAAAACTAATCAACGTCTCCGGAAAGACTTGTTGTCGAACACAGAACCATTATTTGATGTGGATAACATATATTTCGCGCACCATCACGTTTTGAAGCAAAATCGTATAAATTTAAAGAAGTCAAGGAAAATACGAGTAAATAGGGACAAAAGGGAAAAAATAATCAACGTCTCCGGAATGACTTGTTTTCGAACACGACACCATTATTTGATGTGGATAACATATATTTCGTGCCCCATCGCGTTTTGAAGCAAAATCGTATACATTTAAAGAAGTCAAGGAAAGTACGAGTAAACAAGGACAAAAGGTAAAAAATAATCAACGTCTCCATAAAGACTTGTTTTCGAACACCACACCATTATTTGATGTCGAAAAAATATATTTCGTGTCCCATCGCGTTTTGGAGCAAAATCGTATACATTTAAAGAAGTCAAAGAAAGTACGAATAAATAGGGACAAAAGGGAAAAAATAATCAACGTCTACGGAAAGAATTGTTTTCGAACACGACACCATTATTTGATGTGGATAACATATATTTCGTGCCCCATCGTGTTTTGAAGCAAAAATCGTATACATTTAAAGAAGTCAAAGAAAATACGAGTAAATTGGGACAAAAGGGAAAAAATTATCAACGTCTCCGGAAAGACTTGTTTTCGAACACCACACCATTATTTGATGTGGATAACATATATTTCGTACCCCATCGCGTTTTGAAGCAAAATCTTATACATTTAAAGAAGTCAAGGAAAATACGAGTAAATAGGGACAATAGGGAAAAATAATCAACGTCTACGGAATGACTTCTTTCTGAACATGACACCATTATTTGATGTGGATAACATATATTTCGTGCCCCATCATGTTTTGAAGCAAAATCTTATACATTTAAAGAAGTCAAAGAAAATACGAGTAAATAGAGGCAAAAGGTAAAAAATAATCAACGTCTCCGGAAAGGCTTGTTTTCGAACACGGAACCATTATTTGATGTGGATAATATATATTTCGCGCCCCATCACGTTTTGAAGCAAAATCGTATACATTTAAAGAAGTCAAGGAAAATATGAGTAAATAGGGACAAAAGGGAAAAAATAATAAAACTTCTACGGAAAGACTTGTTTTCGAACACCACACCATTGTTTGATGTGGATAACATATATTTCTTGCCCCATCTCGTTTTGAAGCAAAATCGTATACAGTTAAAGAAGTCAAGGAAAATACGAGTAAATAGAGGCAAAAGAAAAAAAATAATCAACGTCTCCGGAAAGACTTGTTTTCGAACACGGAACCATTATTTGATGTGGATAACATATATTTGGCGCCCCATCACGTTTTGAAGCAAAATTGTATACATTTAAAGAAGTCAAGGAAAATACGAGTAAACAGGGACAAAAGGGAAAAAAATAATCAACGTCTATGGGAAGACTTTTTTTCGAACACGACACCATTATTTGATGTGGATAACATATATTTCATGCCCCATCGCGTTTTGAAGCAAAATCGTATACATTTAAGGAAGTCAAAGAAAATACGAGTAAATTGGGACAAAAGGGAAAAAATAATCAACGTCTCTGGAAAGACTTGTTTTCGAACACCACACCATTATTTGATGTGGATAACATATATTTCGTGCCCCATCGCGTTTTAAAGCAAAATCGTATATGGTAGATAGTCGGAGAAAGAGGTGCTAGTCTCTACGGATTAAAGAGAACTCTTGGGCGCATATGGCAGATAACTAAGCCGATGGAAATCCGAGAGCTAGATACAAACTTTTTCCAATTCATATTCGAAAACAAGGAAGACAAAATGAAAGTTCTCTCAGGCACTAACTGGATATATGACAACCAGTACCTAATTCTTCACGATTGGGAGCATGGCCTTAAAGCAGACCATCCTATCTTCAACCAACTTAAGATCTGGGTATAGGTATTTAAAATTCCTTTGAACTGGCTCAGCATGGATGTTGGTCTCAAAATAGGGAAAATCTTTCATGAGGTTCACAATGTCATGGTGATAAAGGGGGGTGGTCCTAGGGGAAATTATCTCAGACTCCTGGTTACAGTTAACCTAGAAGAGCAATTGCCTAGAGGCACCAATATTAAGCTCCACGATCAAGTCATTGGCGCCACCTTTCTCTACGAGAAGCTTGTGAACCTCTGCTACTACTGTGGGAAAGTTGGTCATCTTGACAGAACCTGCTCCAAAAAAATTGCAGACATAAAAAGCTCCAGTCTTAAAGAGGGGCAATTTGGAGACTGGATGAAAGCAGCTGATTTTCCACATCCAAACCGAGCAACCAGCTTCCACTCCCAATCTCACAACTCTTTAGAAGGTGGCCAGAAGCCTAACCCCACAGATCTTAAAAGCTCAAGCTCTATAAAGGAGAGTGCCAATGCACCTGACCAGAACATTGAACCCAATGCAATGCCTATGACCAATATGGGTTTGGTTGTCATGGACATTCAGAAGAACCAAGATAGTGGAAAGGATGAAAATCAAATCACCCCAGAATCATCAACTCAAAATCCTCTCCATGTCAATAGTTGTATTATTGTGGCTGCTGAAGTCACTCATCCTCTAGCTCTAGAATCTGATGGGAAGGAAGTACAAGAGCTGATGGCTATCGAGGCAGCCACTCCCAAACCCTTCTCCATAAAAAAACCACAATCTAAAACCTGGAAGAGATCAGCTCAAACTGCAGGCAGACTGAAAAGAAAAGTTAGAGGATCTGCAATCCAAGAAGATGGAAGTTCCAGTTCTAAAAGGGATAGAGAAGACAGCTACAACTTATCCATAACAGTTACTGAGGAGGAAAAAGAAGCTTCAATTAGGGACCCCAAAAAGTTCAAAAGCTCAGAATCACAGGTGGTGGTGGCCAACCTTATAAGGCCACAAGTTTCCAAATGAAGACAATCCTGTGGAACTGTAGAGGTCTGGGTGGGCCCTCTACAGTATCCCAGGTCAAGGAAGCCATTAGGCTCCATCACCCTACACTGGTTTTCCTATCTGAAACCAGGAAGAATAAAGATTTTACAAAAACAGTGTGTTCTAAACTGGGATTTGAGAATAGATGGCTGGTCAGTGAGCCCAATGGTCAGAGTGGGGGACTTTTACTACTCTGGTCTAAGGAAGCTGAAATCTCACAAATAAAGAACAACCCTTTCTGCATAGAAGTGGAGGTTAAAATCCAGGGAGAAGAAGGCAGCATCTGGGTTGCTTTTATATATGCAAGCACTGACAGGAGGAAGAGAGAAGAACAGTGGGAATATCTTGAGCATGCCAAAGAATCTTGGGGAGATAAGTGGATAGTGGGTGGAGATTGGAATGAGATATGCTCAGGGGAAGAAAAGAGAGGTGGAAATACCATAACAAATGCTAGTTGTCTAGCCTTTAACAGCTTCATAGCAAGAATGGGGATGATTGAAATATCTATGACTGGGAACCCCTTCACATGGGGGAACAACAGAGAGGGAGAAGGATACATAGAAGAAAAGCTTGATTGAATTTTTGGCTCTTTGGACTGGTTATCCTCATATCCTACTGCCAGAGTTGATAGCTGGTTCAAGAGCTCCTCAGATCACCTCATGCTCATTCTCAGCTCCAATCCAAATGGTGACATGAAGAAAAGAAGAAGATTCAGATTTGATTCCAACTAGATTAAAAAGAAGGGATTGGAGATGTTATCAAAGAAGCTTGGAACCAGCAGCAAGAAGGGATTCCTATGTTCAGAGTCCATGAAAAAATCAAAACCACCAGGCTAGCCTTGCTAATCTGGAACAGAGGCATCCACACAAATGCTGAGCATAAAATCAAGAGGCTATCATCTCAACTGGAAGACATGACAGATCTGGGTGGCAACAGGGATTGGATGGAATGGGACAAAATCAAAAAAGAGCTGGACAAAGCTTATGAACAAGAAGAAAGCTTTTGGAAACAAAGGTCTAGAAATCAGTGGCTCAAGGAGGGAGACCGCAACACGAGATTTTTCCATGCTTTAACCCTGCAAAGAAGGAAAAAAAATGCAATTAGCAGGATCATTGATAGAGAAGGAGAAGTCAGAGAATCCCAAGAGGAGATAACAGCCTGTTGTTTGTCCCATTTTTGTGTCTTTATTTTGGGTATATTTTCTCTTTATTTTTCCCCACGTATAGGATTTTCGTAGTTTATTTGGTCCAATTCTGTGATTTTTCCATTTTTCTCTTTAGTTTGTTTTGTGCGTCTTTTTTGCTGTGTTTTGCTTCGTGTTTTCTTCGTGTTTGTGTTTTCAGGAGGTAGGTTGTGTTGATCGAGGATGGGACTACTTGAGCTGAGACCGGGATATCAAAAAGACCCATTGACGTGCTCAGAATACTGAAGGAAGGACTGAAAAAGACGGACCGAAAAGCTGCCCAGCATTTCTCGCGACTCGCGAGTCTGAGTCGCGACTCGCGAGATGGTCGCGACTCGCGAGATGGTCGCGACTCGCGAGAATGTCACGACTCGTGAGTCCAACAGAGCCGAGATGATGGTTTTCGCGAGATGAGTCACGACTCGCGAGCCTTTGTCGCGACTCGCGAGATTGAGTCGCGACTCGCGAGACCTGTCGCGACCTTCCCCAGAAAATAAAGATATTTGAAGACGCGCGACTCGCGAGATGTCGCGACTCGCGACCTGAAGGAAAGTGAAAGTCGCGACTCGCGACTTATGTCGCGACTCACGACTTACGCGGCGTGAATTTCGAGGTCGGGATTTTAACATCAGAATTTCGACCTAGACATCATTATTCACATTCCAGACCTTGTTTTTACATTTTTTCTCTCTAGAAACTCATTACTTTTCATAATTTTGCTGTTTTGGGATTGGTTTTGGAGATTAAAACTCTGTTTTCTGGCTTGGATTTGGGTTGTTCAGTGGATTTGACATTGGGATTCTTTTATTAATCGTAAGTTCTTATTTCTCAATTGCTTGATTGATGATGATGGCTTGGGCCATTGTGAGTTTTGATGTTGAATTCCATATGAGTAGCTAAATCCATACGCTAGGGATAGGGGATGATTGATTAGGTTCGATTATAATTGCTTGTTCTTAATTGTTCATATCTAGTCAAGTTGTTCTTATTCTAGGGTTAGTAGATTGATCACCTTTCTAACCTAATTAATCAACGTGTAGAACCGAGAGGGGAGACGTTGGTCGATATAGGCTTGTTTAGAGTAGACTTGTTCGTAATAGTATTGTCTATGGGTTGTTGGAATTGATAGTTGATCGTGTACGTTCACTCTCTTGTTACGGAGAGTTATTGAGAGTGAGCCTCTGGACGAGAAACGATTCAAGTCCCTTAACCGAGCAATTGATTGCCGGTAGTTGTGTTAGAACCGAAAGAAATTATCCCCGATTCCCTAGCACTTTAATCATTTGAGGTTATTCACTTGCTATTTAATTTGTTTGCTTAGTTTTAAATCTTTAGCTGATAATTAAAACCCTCAAAATTATTGAATAGAGTGTTTAGGAATTTTTCTTTTCGTTCTCGTGATCGAATAATCGTACAATTGAATCCGGCTAACCTTCCTTGCGATACGACCCGGGGAACGAATCTTTCGATTCTACTCCGGTAAAAATACTAACAACAAAATTGGCGCCGTTGCCGGGGAAGGTTTAGGACTTTAATTGTGCGCCTATTCATTTTTTTTTTTTTTTTTTGTTTCTCTTTGTTTTTCGTTTAGCTTAGTAGTTCTTAATTATTGATTGGTTGTTCTTCTTTAGTTTTTCTTCTTTATCTATCTGGTGCTCGTGACGGTTTCTTTTGTCTTTGTATGCATACTAGGAGTGGACGCGTACTATCTCCTATCGATAAACCGTTCAACGAGAGTCTGAGAGAGTTGCTGGAAGAGCTTAATCTGGAACCGAAAGAGGAAGACGAACATTCTCCAAAATCATCCGAAGGCAGCAACCTCGATATGGGTGAACGACAACAGCAAGCTCCTCGTAACACCCTCCGAACCTTGGCCCAGCCGGTTATCGGGCCAATCACTTCATGCATTCGTCTGCCAGATGTTGCTCGAAACTACGAGCTCAAATTGATCCACTACAACCAGTTACCGGCATTCCACGGGCTTCCAAGCGAGGACCCACTCAACTTCATTCGAGAATTTTACAACGTCCTTAACACCTTCCCTCTCGGTGAGCTTAATGACGAGCAGTTGAAGATGCGGTGCTTTCCTGAGACACTGAAGGATCGGGCCAAGGCCTGGTTCATGACACTTGCACCTGGTTCTCTAACCACTTGGACCGAGGTGTACTCGAAATTCATTGGGAGGTTCTACTCTCATCAAAAGACCCAGGAGCTTCGGTCACAGATCGTCTCATTTGCTCAACTACCGAATGTGTCTTTTCATGAGGCTTGGGAGCGGTTCAAGGATCTCCAACGGCAGTGCCCCCATCACAACCTCTCTCCGGGGCTACTCATGAACTGCTTCTATGATTCCCTCCACCAGAACTTGCAGTATATGGTCGACAATGCGGCAGAAGGTGATATCGGAGCAAGGACAGCCGAGGAGATGTTTGAGATTTTTGAGACGATGAGCACTAACTCGTCGCAGAAGAGCACTCGAGGGAGGAGAGAAATAGTGAACGAGGTCGGAACAGGCAATGATATGGTGGCCCAACAGTTAGCTGAGCTTACTGAGCAGATGAGGTTGCTTACCGCACGAGGATCTCAGCCAGTAAACACATTTGCAGTCGATACATGTGGGGCATGTGGAGTCCCAGGGCATAGGTCTGAAGTATGCCCCTCATCATTCGAGCAGGATTTGGGAGAGCGATATGCAGATGCCAGTGCCTTACAGGGATACCAGAACCAGTCAGGCAATGACCCATATTCCAACACATATAATCCCGGATGGCGGAACCACCCAAACTTTTCGTGGTCAAACAACTCGAACACCCTTTAGCCACCCCGTCCAAACTTCATGCAGCAGCAACCTCGAGCCAACTTTGTGCCTCGACCGAACTACCAGCCACAGCAGCAGCAAAGGGGACCGGAAGCGGGGTCGAGTTCGAACCTCCAGGACGACATTGCCAAGATCCTTCAATTTATGGCCAGCAGTGAGCAACGGAGTGTCAATCAGGAGGCCTCCATCATGCGTATTGAGATGCAATTAGGCCAACTGGCCACACGGGTCGGAGTCCTCGAAACTGAAATGAACAAGAGGAAGTTGCCCAGTCAGCCGGAGCATGTGAATTCAGTGACCGTTATTACGCCCGACTTGGAGGAGACGATGGTGGACGAGGGAGAGCAAGAGGCAGAAGAATATCCAAGGAAGTTAGAGCAAACAGAAAAGACCCCAGCGGCACCGCCTTCCTTGCCAACTTTGCATAAGTCCCCAAGTCCATACAGACCAAGGTTTCTTCACCCATGCCGATCCCGGAGGAGAAGGACAATCAGCTGACGCGGGACATCTACATGATGTTAAAAAAGGTAAATGACGATCTATCACCTTCTGATGTGTGCAGGATGATACCGGCTTACGCGAGGCATTTTAGGGAATTGGCAAAGAATAAGAAGCAGTTTGAGAATGCCGATGAGGTGGTGGTATGCGAGACGGCGAGTATTTTACATAGCGACTTACCAAGGAAAGAGAGAGATCCCGGGGGCTTCGTGATCAATATAGTATTCGGGAATGAGAAAGAGACCTCGGGGATGCTCGATCTTGGAGTAGGAATTAACCTGATGCCGCTCGCAGTCTATCGGCAACTTGGGCTTGGTGATTTGAAGCCTACTCGAATGCGCCTACAGTTAGCCGACTGCTCGATACGTCAACCCGAGGACATTGTGGAAGACGTGTTAGTTCGGGTGGGGAAGCTGATAGTCCTCGTGGACTTCGTTGTGCTGGATATGGGGGATGTGTTAGAGGACGGGAGGCAATACACCATCCTTCTCGGGCGACC
>CACSLK010011167.1:0-11872 GCA_902706635.1 Striga hermonthica | reverse complement strand
TTATTGATATGGTTGGGTGCAGAGTTGAGTTGATTTATTTTGAGCCACTTAGCCTATATTTTTCCTACCATGTCCAAAGAGCCTACGTTACAACCCTTAAAGACCACATGATTCATTGTTTTATAAATTTGATTGTTTTAGAATAGAAGTTAGTCGATAGGCAAATCTATGATCGACTTGTTGATGACCAATTTGAGTGCACCTCTCTTATATTTTGCGAAGAAACTGAGTGAGGCATATATATATATATATGTATACTTGTTCTTGAGAGTTTTTATTCTTCGAAATGACTAAGTTGATTGTTGAGGTGTGTTCTTGCGATCATTGGAATTCTTCTCAGTTTAATTGATATGTTTGAGATTGGTCTTGCTTGAACCGTTGTCTTTGATCATTTATTTGTTTTCTTTTCTTTTCTTTTCCTTTCTTTTCTTTTCTTTTTGTTCGGGAGGAACAAAGGTTTTAGTGTGGGGGAATCTGTTTGTCCCATTTTTGTGTCTTTATTTTGGGTTTATTTTCTCTTTATTTTCCCCACTAATAGGATTTTTGTAGTTTATTTGGTCCAATTCTGTGATTTTTCCGTTTTTCTCTTTAGTTCGTTTTGTGCATCTTTTTTGCTGTGTTTTGCTTCGTGTTTTCTTCGTGTTTGTGTTTTCAGGAGGTAGGTTGTGTGGATCGAGGACAGGACTACTTGAGCTTAGGCCGGGATATCAAGAATACCCATTGACGGGCCCAGAATTCTGAAGGAAGGACCGAAAAAACGGACTGAAGAGCTGCCCAGGACTTCTCGCGACTCGCGAGACAGTATCGCGACTCGCGAGATGGTCGCGACTCGCGAGTCCAACAGAGACGAAAAGGAGCTGTTCGCGAGGAGAGTCGCGACTCGCGAGCCAATGTCGCGACTCGCGAGGTGATGTCGCGACTCGCGATCCAGGTCGTGACTTTCCCCAGAAAATAAACATTTATCGAAGACGCGCAACTCGCGAGATGTCGCGACTCGCGACTCGGCAAAACTGGATGTCGCGACTCGCGACTTATGTCGCGACTCGCGACCTGATCGGCACTATTTTCGAGGACGGGATTTTAAGTTCAGAAATTCGACCTAGACATCATTATTCACGTTCGAGACTTCGTTTTTTGACTTTTTCTCTCTAGAAACTCATTCCTTTTCATGCTTTCGCTATTTTGGATTGATTTTGGAGATCAAAACTCTATTTTCCTTGCTTTGGATTGGATGTTTTTGGATTCAACATTGAACTATCATTATTAATCGTAAGTTTTTCCTTCTCAATTGTGTGATTGATGATGATGGCTTGGGTTTTTATGAGTTTTTATGTTGAATTCCATATGAGTAGCTAAATCCATACGCTAGGGATAGGGGATGATTGATTAGGTTCGATAATAATTGCTTGTTCTTGATTGTTCATATCTATTCAAGTTGTGTTTATTCTAGGGTTAGTAGATTGATCACCTTTCTAACCTAATTAATCAACGTGTAGAACCGAGAGGGGAGACGTTGGTGGATATAGGCTTGTTTAGAGTAGACTTGTTCGTAATAGTATTGTCTATGAGTTGCTGGAATTGATAGTCAATCGTGTAAGTTCACTTTATTGTTACGAAGAGTTATTGAGAGTGAGCCTCTAGACGAGAAACGATTCAAGTCCTTTAACCGAGCAATTGATTGCAGGTAGTTGTGTTAGAACCGAAAGCAATTATCCCCGATTCCCTAGCTCTTTATTCATTCGAGTAAATTCGTTGCTATTTAAGTTGCTTTTCATTTATTTTCAAGTCATTAGCTAAAATCAAAACCCAAACCATTGAATAGAGTGTTTAGGAATTTTTCTTTTCTTTTTTTCGTGATTGAATAATCGTGCGATTGAATCCGGCTAACCTTCCTTGCGATACGACCCGGGGAACGAATCTTTCGATTCTACTCCGGTAAAAATACTCACAACAACTCCCACTGAATTGGTCGTCTCTGGGAAAGTCGCCATTGGATCAACACCATGGCATCCGTGTACGTGTTTATGCCTCGCCCCGTCGAGGTTGGTCCACGCCCGCCGGATCAATAACGAATAATATAAACAACAATTACATAATTCATCCTATGACCCACGCAGGAGCCGTACATGAGTTTCTATGAAAGCAATAAATTATGCGGTGTCCCACCGCGCGAATAATTTATTACAAGCATTCACCAACCCAAAAATTCCTTGACATGTCCAAGGCTTGAAAAAGAGCATACATTCAACATGAATTAAAATCCATACATACGGGCCACAATAGTCGGATTCGAAACACCTGCAAAAACTTATTGCAATTTCTAATCTACTATGTCGCTACGTCCGTACGCACATAATTCATGTAGACAGGCAAAGTCCAAAATTCAAACTGTGCACGAGTTTGCATTAAACCTGGGCTCTGATACCAGTTGTTGGGTTCTGTTAGGAACGTCAAACAACATGCACAGTATTGAACTTTATCGAAATAAATCCTAACGCATCTATAGTTAGGATATGGACGTTTACCTTTTAAAATTTTTGCCGACTCTGAGACGATGTAGAGTACCGTTGGTGAAGTTCGTCTGAACACCACAATCTAATGGGTGGATAGGTTTGGCCTTTAGTTGATTCTAATCAACACGTAAAACGGATCACGAACGGACAGTGTGCGGGTCTCAGTCGTCGGGTGCAGCGGGCGGCGCGTCGGGCGCGGACAGCGAGTAGGTGCAGGCATCATGCGTGTCGCGGACGATGTGCGCGGGCACTGGCAGCGTGCACTGGTCGCTGGCGTGATGCGCGTCGAGCGCTGGGAAAACGCGGACGCTATGCCTATGCGGAGGCAGACTGGGCGAACACGTCTGGGACCACGCGGGGTTGCGGATCGCGTCTCCTGGTCGCAAGAGGAACAACGTGCGCGTATCGGGCAGACGCTGGGAACTCGCGCAGGTGTCGACTGGCAGCGATGCGATCGGCGAGCAGGCAGGCGGTGCTGGGGCTCGCGGACGGTTGTTGGGCATCGCTGCTGGGAGCTGGAACGGCGACTGGCTGGGCATGACTGCGGGTGGCGACTCGCGGTTGCGATCGGCTGGTCACGGACGGCTTCCGGCGGCGATGGGATTTTCCGGCGACTGTCGACGGCGGCGGATGGCGGCGATGATGTGATGATGATGACCGGAAAATATATATATTAGAAAGCTCAATCAATTGTACCAAAAAGCCTTCTAATGGATTACCTAAACACCTATTTCGATTAAACTTGGTGGAGCGTTTAATCGAATCTCCCTAACTCTCGAACGATGTAATTTTCTTATGTATGTAGTAGAGAAAAATCGGCCAAGACAACATTGTAGGAGAGGTTGGGACATGGTGTATTTATAGGCTCCATTAGGGACCTTAAGGAGGTGCTAAATATGGGCTTATTCCATTAGGCCTAGGAAACCTAATTCTAATCCAATACTAACTCAATCTAGGAAGGAGATCTCCTACTAATCCTTCTCTTCTAGAAGACTCCTAAGTCTCCTAACACTAGAGAAGATCCTTGTAGGAATTTCCTTTCCTAATTAAATTAATAATCATGGAATAGAATTAATTCCTAATTTAGGATACCTAATTTTACTTCAATTAATAATATAATGTAGGAAATATATTTCCCACTAATCTTCATCTTCTAGAAGACTCTCAAGTCTCCGAATCCCAAGAGAAGATTCTAGTAGGAATTTTATTCTCCTAATTAATTAATTAATATGGAATAAAATTAATTCCTATTTAATGGAATTAAATAATAAAACATCCCACTGGAGTAATATTATTGCTCTCCCCATTTAGCCACTATTTTACCAATAAAATCGAGCCTCCATGATTAAATAATATTAATCTGATTGATCGATTTACCTCCCTATGTTTAAGATATAACGTCCGTTGATTAATTAAATTACTGACAAAATAATTAATCAACTTCTTATTCATTTCCGAAATTAGTACCACTCAGCCTTTAACCATTATGTCAGACAATCGTCTACCTGCAGGGTTTAACATAATGTTCTTTCCTGAGCTCATTTCGGGGACGTCATCAATCCAGCGCACTGGAACATAGTGACTGTAAATAATCTATAATAGCACATCATATAATTATTCTTACTTACCAAAGTACCTCGTATGTCATCCTAACAGAATAGGAATCACTTGGTAAATCAAATAAATAAGAGATAAAAATATATGCCTATTTTATATTATATTACAGCTTAAGAGAACGCATCAATCACTGAAGGGCGAGGTTACAACAACGGTCAGTGAGTCTCATAACCTTTGCCTTCCGCGATCCGGTTCAACACTTAACATAAGTGCTAGTGTAATCCTTCAGTCAAAGACCAACTGAATCGAGAATACACTATAGTCTTTTTCCAAGTGGGGTCTCACTGCCAGTCTAGACTGTGAACGAATAGTTTAGTCTTATAAGGAACCGATAGGTGATCTTTCTGTTCGAAACTCTTCGAACCACACTACCTCAATATAAGACATGGAGTATGTATTGCATAAATAAATAAACTGCAAACATATGTACTTTGACCGAAACATGTTTGCCAGATCAAAATGGAATTGATAGAATCTGCAAAACATAGCTTTTACAGCATACCTCTAACACAAGGCATATACTCACCTAATGCTTCACAAAACTTTGAGGATGGACAGAGCAGAGGGAAGCAAATCTGCAATCACAGACAAGGCAGCAAGGGAAAGGTGCTGGAAACTAAAGATAAAAGGGAAAATTAAGCACCTGATCTGGAAATGCTTCTCAAACTCCCTGCCAACAGGAGTTAATCTGAAAAAAAGGGGACTTCCTGTTAATCATAGATGTCACAATTGTGGTGAAGCACCAGAGGCCATAGAGCACATTTTCTTCCAATGTCCCAGGTCAAAACTGATATGGAAACTTGCACCGGTGGATTGGGGAGGTTCTTTGACAGACACTCACAACTTTAGGGACTGGTGGTGGTGGCTTGCCTCAATGAACAAGAAAGAGACTTCAAAGCACAGAATACAGCTATCCACATACATTTTGTGGTGGATATGGAAAACAAGGAATCTATGGCTCTTTCAAAAAGTCTGGAGATCAGAAGCTGAAGTAATCAAATTGGCCTTGGCTGATTGGCTGGAGTTCTTGGGCTGCAACTCTCTCCCTTGAACTTCTGAATGGTTGGAGCAGACAGGAACAAATGAAGCTCTAGGTCCTTTGGTCAGTTGGTTGAGTTTATGTTTTTTGTTCTTGCTGTTGTTGTTTCTGATCTTTATTTCCTCCCTGAGTTAGAGTAAAGGTTTCAAATGGATGTGTTTGCCTTTACCTCTTAGTAGTTTGTATTGGGTTCTGTTTTTCTTAGTTTGCAGTCTAGCACACATTTCACTGTGGTGCTCCCTTTGTGTCAGTATTGGAGCTAGTTAGCTATACGATTGTATTTCTGAACATTATTATCTATGAGAATTCCTATCGTTCCGAAAAAAAAAAAATAAAGAAGTCAAGTAAAATACGCGTAAATAGAGGCAAAAGGGAAAATAATCAACGTCTCCGGAAAGACTTTTTTTCGAACACGAAACTATTATTTGATGTGGATAACATATATTTCGCGCCCCATCACGTTTTGAAGTAAAATCGTATACATTTAAAGAAGTCAAGGAAAATACGAGTAAATAGGGACAAAAGGGAAAAAATAATCAACGTCTCCGGAAAGACTTGTTTTCGAACACGACACCATTATTTGATGTAGATAACATATTTTTCGTGCCCCATCGCGTTTTGAAGCTAAAACGTATACATTTAAAGAAGTCAAGGAAAATACGAATAAATATGGACAAAAGGAAAAAAATAATCAACGTCTACGGAAAGACTTGCTTTCGAACAGGACACCATTATTTGATGTGGATAACATTAATTTCGTGTCCCATCGCGTTTGAAACAAAATCGTATACATTTAAAGAAGTCAAAGAAAATACGAGTAAATAGAGGCAAAAGGAAAAAACTAATCAACGTCTCCGGAAAGACTTGTTGTCGAACACAGAACCATTATTTGATGTGGATAACATATATATCGCGCACCATCACGTTTCGAAGCAAAATCGTATACATTTAAAGAAGTCAAGGAAAATACGAGTAAATAGGGACAAAAGGGAAAAAAATAATCAACGTCTCCGGAATGACTTGTTTTCGAACACGACACCATTATTTGATGTGGATAACATATATTTTGTGCCCCATCGCGTTTTGAAGCAAAATCGTATACATTTAAAGAAGTCAAGGAAAATACGAGTAAACGGGGACAAAAGGTAAAAAATAATCAACGTCTCCGGAAAGACTTGTTTTCGAACACCACACTATTATTTGATGTGGAAAACATATATTTCGTGTCCCATCGCGTTTTGAAGCAAAATCGTATATATTTAAAGAAGTCAAAGAAAGTACAAATAAATAGGGGCAAAAGGGAAAAAATAATCAACGTCTACGGAGAGAATTGTTTTCGAACACGACACCATTATTTGATGTGGATAACATATATTTCGTGCCCCATCGCGTTTTGAAGCAAAATCGTATACATTTAAAGAAGTCAAGGAAAATACGAGTAAATAGGGACAAAAGGGAAAAAATAATCAACGTCTCCGGAAAGACTTGTTTTCGAACACCACACCATTATTTGATGTGGTTAACATACATTTCGTGCCCCATCGCATTTTGAAGCAAAATCGTATACATTTAAACAAGTAAAGGAAAATACGAGTAAATAGGGACAAAAGGGAAAAAATAATCAACGTCTCCGGAAATACTTTTTTTCGAACATGACACCATTATTTAATGTGGATAATATATATTTCGTGCCCCATCATGTTTTGAAGCAAAATTGTATACATTTAAAGAAGTCAAGGAAAATATGAGTAAATAGAGGCAAAAGGAAAAAAATAATCAACGTCTCCGGAAAGGATTCTTTTCGAACACTAAACCATTATTTGATGTGGATAACATATATTTCGCGCCCCATCACGTTTTGAAGCAAAATCGTATACATTTAAAGAAGTCAAGGAAAATTCGAATAAATAGGGACAAACGGGAAAAAATAATCAACGTCTACGGAAAGACTTGTGTTCGAAGCACGACACCATTATTTGATGTGGATAACATTTATTTCGTGCCCCATTGCGTTTTGAAACAAAATCGTATACATTTAAAGAAGTTAAAGAAAATACGAGTAAATTGGGACAAAAGGGAAAAAATCAACGTCTCCGGAAAGACTTGTTTTCGAACACCACACCACTATTTGATGTGGATAACATATATTTCGCGCCCCATCACGTTTTGAAGCAAAATCGTATACATTTGAAGAATTCAAGGAAAATACGAGTAAATAGGGACAAAAGGGGAAAAATAATCAACGTCTACGGAATGACTTGTTTTCGAACACGACACCATTATTTGATGTGGATAATATATATTTCGTGCCCCATCGCGTTTTGAAGCAAAATCGTATACATTTAAAGAAGTCAAGGAAAATACGAGTAAACAGGGACAAAAGGTAAAAAATAATCAACGTCTCCGAAAAGACTTGTTTTCGAACATGACACCATTATTTGATGTGGATAACATACATTTCGTGCCCCATCGCGTTTTGAAGCAAAAATCGTAAACATTTAAAGAATTCAAGGAAAAGTACGAGTAAATAGGGACAAAAGGGAAAAAATAATCAACTTCTACCGAATGACTTATTTTCGAACACGACACCATTATTTGATGTGGATAACATATATTTCGTGCCCCATCGCATTTTGAAGCAAAATCGTATACATTTAAAGAAGTCAAAGAAAATACGAGTAAAATGGACAAAACGGAAAAAATAATCAAATTCTCTAGAAAGACTTGTTTTCGAAACCACACCATTATTTGATGTGGATAACATATATTTCGTGCCCCATCGCGTTTTGAAGCAAAATCGTATACATTTAAAGAAGTCAAAGAAAATACGAGTAAATTGAGGCAAAAGGGAAAAAATAATCCACGTCTCAGGAAAGACTTGTTTTCAAAAACGGAACTATTATTTGATGTGGATAACATATATTTCGCGCCCCGTCAAGTTTTGAAGCAAAATCGTATACATTTAAAGAAGTCAAGAAAAGTACGAGTAAATAGGGACAAATTGAAAAAAATAATCAACGTCTCTGGAAAGACTTGTTTTCGAACACGACACCATTATTTGATGTGGATTAACATATTTTTCGTGCCCCATCGCGTTTTGAAGCAAAATCGTATACATTTAAAGAAGTCAAAGAAAATACGAATAAATAAGGACAAAAGGGAAAATATAATCAACGTCTACGGAAAGACTTGTTTTCGAACACGACACCATTATTTGATGTGGATAACATATATTTCGTGTCCTATCGCGTTTGAAGCAAAATCGTATACATTTTAAGAAGTCAAGGAAAATACGAGTAAATAGAGGCAAAAAGAAAAAACTAATCAACGTCTCCGAAAAGTCTTGTTTTCGTACACATAACCATTATTTGATGTGGATAACATATATTTCGCGCCCCATCACGTTTTGAAACAAAATCGTATACATTTAAAGAAGTCAAGGAAAACACGGGTAAATAGAGGCAAAATGAAAAAAACAAATCAACGTCTCCGGAAAGACTTGTTTTCGAACACAGAACCATTATTTGATCTGGATAACATATATTTAGCGCCCCATCACGTTTTGAAGCAAAATCGTATACATTTAAAGAAATCAAAGAAAATACGAGTAAATTGGGAAAAAAGGGAAAAAATAGTCAACGTCTCCGGAAAGACTTGTTTTAGAACACCACACTATTGTTTGATGTGGATAACATATATTTCGTGCCCCATCGCGTTTTGAAGCAAAATCGTATACATTTAAATAAGTCAAGGAAAATACGAGTAAATAGAGGCAAAAAGAAAAAACTAATCAACGTCTCCGGAAAGTCTTGTTTTCGAACACATAACCATTATTTGATGTGGATAGCATATATTTCGCGCCCCATCACGTTTTGAAACAAAATCGTATACATTTAAAGAAGTCAAGGAAAACACGGGTAAATAGAGGCAAAAGGAAAAAAAAATATTAACGTCTCCGGAAAGACTTGTTTTCGAACACAGAACCATTATTTGATCTGGATAACATATATTTCGCGCCCCATCATGTTTTGAAGCAAAATCGTATACATTTAAAGAAGTCAAAGAAAATACGAGTAAATTGGGACAAAAGGGAAAAAATAATCAACGTCTCCGGAAAGACTTGTTTTCGAACACCACACCATTATTTGATGTGGATAACATATATTTCGTGTCCCATCGCGTTTTGAAGCAAAATCGTATACATTTATAGAAGTCAAGGAAAATACGAGTAAATAGGGACAAAAGGGAAAAAATAATCAACGTCTCTGCAAAGACTTGTTTTCGAACACCACGCCATTGTTTGATGTGGATAACATATATTTCGTGCCCCATCGCGTTTTGAAGTAAAATCGTATACATTTAAAGAAGTCAAGGAAAATACGAGTAAATAGAGGCAAAAGAAAAAAAAAATAATCAACGTCTCCGGAAAGACTTGTTTCGAACACGAAATCATTATTTGATGTGGATAACATATATTTCGCGCCCCATCATGTTTTGAAGCAAAATCGTATACATTTAAAGAAGTCAAGGAATATACGAGTAAATAGGGACAAAAGGGAAAAAATAATCAACGTCTACAGAAAGACTTGTTTTCGAACACGACACCATTATTTGATGTGGATAACATTCGTGCCCCATCTCGTTTTGAAACAAAATTGTATACATTGAAAGAAGTCAAAGAAAATACGAGTAAATTGGGACAAAAGGGAAAAAAATCAACGTCTCCGGAAAGACTTGTTTTCGAACACCACACCATTATTTGATGTGGATAACATATATTTTGCGCCTCATCACGTTTTAAAGCAAAATCGTATACATTTAAAGAATTCAAGGAAAATACGAGTAAATAGGGACAAAAGGGAAAAATCAATCAACGTCTACGGAAAGACTTGTTTTCGAACACGAAACCATTATTTGATGTGGATAACTTTTATTTCGTGCCCCATCGCGTTTTGAAACAAAATCATATACATTTAAAGAAGTCAAAGAAAATACGAGTAAATTGGGACAAAAGGGAAAAATCAACGTCTCCGGAAAGACTTGTTTTCGAACACCATACCATTATTTGATGTGGATAACATATATTTCGCGCCCCATCACGTTTTGAAGCAAATTCGTATACATTTAAAGAATTGAAGGAAAATACGAGTAAATAGGGACAGAAGGGAAAAAATAATCAACGTCTACGGAAAGACTTGTTTTCGAACACGACACCATTATTTGATGTGGATAACATATATTTCGTGTCCTATCGCGTTTGAAGCAAAATCGTATATATTTAAAGAAGTCAAGGAAAATACGAGTAAATAGAGGCAAAAAGAAAAAACTAATCAACGTCTCCGGAACGTCTTGTTTTCGAACACATAACCATTATTTGATGTAGATAGCATATATTTCGCGCCCCATCACGTTTTGAAACAAAATCGTATACATTTAAAGAAGTCAAGGAAAACACGGGTAAATGGAGGCAAAAGGAAAAAAAAATCAACGTCTCCGGAAAGACTTGTTTTCGAATACGGAACCATTATTTGATCTGGATAACATATATTTCGCGCCCCATCACGTTTTGAAGCAAAATCGTATACATTTAAAGAAGTCAAAGAAAATACGAGTAAATTGGGACAAAAGGGAAAATATAATCAACGTCTCCGGAAAGACTTGTTTTCGAACACCACACCATTATTTTATGTGGATAACATATATTTTGTGCCCCATCGCGTTTTGAAGCAAAATCGTAAACATTTAAAGAAGTCAAGGAAAATACGAGTAAATAGAGGCAAAAGAAAAAAAATAATCAAAGTCTCCGGAAAGACTTGTTTTCGAACACGAAACCATTATTTGATGTGGATAACATATATTTCGCGCCCCATCACGTTTTGAAGCAAAATCGTATACATTTAAAAAAGTCAAGGAAAATACGAGTAAATAGGGACAAAAGGGAAAAAATAATCAACGTCTACGGAAAGACTTGTTTTCGAACACGACACCATTATTTAATGTGGATAACATTTATTTCATGCCCCATCTCGTTTTGAAACAAAATCGTATACATTGAAAGAAGTCAAAGAAAATACGATAAAATTGGGACAAAAGGGAAAAAAATCAACGTCTCCGGAAAGACTTGTTTTCGAACACCACAACTTTATTTGATGTGGATAACATATATTTCGCGCCCCATCACGTTTTAAAGCAAAATCGTATATATTTAAAGAATTCAAGGAAAATACGAGTAAATAGGGACAAAAGGGAAAAAATTTTCAACGTCTACGGAAAGACTTGTTTTCGAACACGACCCCATTATTTGATGTGGATAACTTTTATTTCGTGCCCCATCGCGTTTTGAAACAAAATCGTATACATTTAAAGAAGTCAAAGAAAATACGAGTAAATTGGGACAAAAGGGAAAAAAATCAACGTCTACGGAAAAACTTGTTTTCGAACACGACACCATTATTTGATGTGGATAACATATATTTCGTGCCGCATCGCGTTTTGAAGCAAAATCGTATACATTTAAAGAAGTCAAAGAAAATACGAGTAAAATGGGACAAAAGGGAAAAAAATAATCAACGTCTCCGCAAAGACTTGTTTTCGAACATGAAATCATTATTTGATGTGGATAACATATATTTCGTGCCCCATCAAGTTTTGAAGCAAAATCGTATACATTTAAAGAAGTCAAGGAATATACGAGTAAATAGGG
>CACSLK010011151.1:6757-21001 GCA_902706635.1 Striga hermonthica | reverse complement strand
GTATATCTTTATTTGCTTTTGTGAAAATCGATATTGTGCTTGTGTTGCTTGGAGGAAAAGATTGATTCTTTAGATCGTGAATGCTTGACTAAGTGTGATTAGGAGTTGAATGCTTGCTCGTCTCGTGCTAGAGTTGGGTTTAGCTTCCTAGGGTTTTAGCTAGCATGGGAATGTTCGGTTATTTGCGTGTGATTGATCATGGAGACTCCGTCAAACCAAAATCTCTCTTTCCCCCTTGATTTCTCTCATCTTCTTGCGTGTTTAGTTAATTGCTTTCAATTGCTCTCATGTCGTAGATTAATCTAGTTTTAATTCAAACCCCCCAATTTGCGAGTAGAATGTTTAGGAACTTTTTGGTTGTGTGATTTAGATGACTAGATAGTGAACAAAGCTCCGAAGAGCCTTCCTTTGAGAACGACCCGAGTCGGGTAGCTCGGTTACCACATGCCCAAAAATATACTAAACAAAATGGCGCCGTTGCCGGGGAAGGCGAGTAGGACGCCAAGTTTGCTATCTAGTTGTCGTTTGTTTCCGTGTTTCTCTTGCTTTTTGTTGATTTTGCTCGTTTTTGCGTGTTTCTCTTGATTATTTGCTTATTTTCCATTTCTCTTGTTTTGCCTTTCGTGCCTGGTGGATTCGGTGCTTTTTCTAGGATTTGTCATTTCGGCCAAAGGAATTCAGGTTGACGAAAACAAGGTAGCAGCAATTCGAGACTGGCCGACACCGACGACTGTTACTGAGGCTCGGAGCTTTCATGGCCTCGCCTTCCTTTATAGGCGTTTCATTTCTCATTTTAGCTCTATTATGGCGCCTATCACCGACTGCTTGTCAGGAAAATCATTCTTGTGGACCCCGCAGGCTTCTGAGGCTTTTGCTCTAATTAAGAGCAAGTTGACGACCGCTCCAGTTTTAGTGTTGCCCGATTTTTCTCGACCTTTTGAGTTGTCGTGCGACGCTTCAAAGGTCGATATTGGAGCAGTATTGAGCCAAGATGCACGACCGGTTGCATTTTTCAGTGAGAAGCTTTTTGGTCCTCGCCTACGTTACAGCACTTATGATGTCGAGTTCTATGCTGTTTATCGAGCTGTACGATATTGGCGTCACTATCTTTTCCAGCGGGAGTTCATACTTTACACAGATCATGAGGCTTTACGCCATATCGCCTCCCAGGACAATATTTCGGCTCGTCATGCCACTTGGACCACATACTTGCAGCAATTCACATTCGTCTTGAAGCACAAATCAGGGGCTTCAAATCGCGTAGCCGACGCATTGAGTCGTCGCTCATTGCTCTTATCCGACATGCGAGTGGCGGTGGTCGGCTTTGATTTATTGCGAGATCTATATGAGACAGACCCTTTTTTTGGGCATATTATGCGCCGTCTCGCATCCGGATCTGTAGATGATTATTTGTTGACGGATGGGTTTCTGTTCCGTGGAGTGCGCCTATGCTTGCCTGATTGTAGTCTTCGTTTGAAGTTGGTGGCAGAATTGCATGGTGCCGGTCACGTTGGGCGTGATCGCTCAGTTGAGCTGGTACAACGTTCGTATTTTTGGCCCTCTTTACGGCGTGACGTGTCGCGTTTCGTGAAGCGTTGTCGGATTTGCCAAGTATCAAAAGGTGTAGCCACTAACGCTGGTCTCTATCGGCCTTTGTCGATTCCTACTCGCCCGTGGAGCGCCATCAGCATGGATTTTGTTTTGGGATTGCCTCGGATGCAACGTGGCCACGATTCCATTTTCGTTGTTGTCGACCGGTTTTCAAAAATTGTCCATTTCATCCCATGTAAGCGAACGACAGATGCGGTTCACGTTGCTCAGTTATTCTTCAGAGAGGTGTACCGTCTTCATGGCCTTCCGTCTTCTATTATTTATGACCGCGACACACGTTTTCTGAGTCATTTTTGGCGGAGTTTATGGAGGCTTGCTAACACACGCCTCGATTTCAGTAGTGCTTACCATCCACAGACTGACGGCCAAACTGAGGTCGTTAACCGTTCTCTTGGAAACTTACTTCGCTGCTTGGTAGGTGAGAATTTACGCAGTTGGGATGCTCGACTTAGCCAAGCAGAATTCGCTCACAATTCGGCTGTTAGTCGGGCCACCGGCTTCTCACCATTTCAGGTCGTGTATGCGACTCAACCTCGTGGTCCGGCCGACCTTTTATCCTTACCAACGAAGGAAGCATCAGATCGTCGGGCGGAGGATTTTATTGCCGACCTCCGTCGCACGCATGAATCCGCACGCGCTCGTCTAGAGGACATTACGGCTGTCTACAAGCAATGAGCTGATGCTCGTCGCCGACATGTGGAGTTCGAGGAAGGAGATTATGTCTGGGCAGTATTAACAAAGGACCGTTTTCCGGCTCATGAGTACAATAAGTTGTCCGCTCGAAAAGTGGGTCCCGTCGAGATCGTCGAGAAAATCAATCCCAATGCTTATCGTCTTCGTCTGCCGTCGCATATTCGTACATCTGATGTTTTCAACGTCAAACACCTTGTCCCTTATCGAGGTGAAAATACCGACGACGAGGAGATCGATCCGGATTTGAGGGCAAATCCTCCTCAACCCGGGGAGGATGATGGCGAGGAGATCGCTTTGGCGTTCATGGACAAATACGATCGACGTCGAAATCGTGCATGAGTCATGCATGAGATTTGTGACCTTTAGTATTATTATTATTATTATTACTATTATTATTATTTTGACTAAGTGATGAAATCTAGACTAAGCTTGAAAATCAAAGAGACATTCAAATATAGTTTGTCTTGAAAAACTAAGTATATTTATTAGGCACATCAAGAGGTACAAGAAGATTATCATATATATGCATGTAAGTCATATGAGAAAGTTGGTGATTATTGAATAAAAATTATATTGTCTTGAATTTTATACTCGTTTATCCTTTCGTTTACGCTTCTGTCTGCATCACCGTCACAATTTATATAGAAGATGACGAAGTTCCATGTGACAAAACAGTGTCGTCACTATTGTAGGTATTTCAAATGACGCTTACGATTAATTCGTCACTATATTTTTATTTAATGTGACGCAACATTATAATACATAAACATTCGTCACATTTATATTAAAAATGAGGAAATTCCATGTGATAAATAAGACTCGTCACTGTTTGTAGGTAATTAAAATTACGCTTACAATTAAATAACATTCAAACTACAAATTGGAACCCAAAATCGATTTCCTAAAACGAAGCCCCAACTACACAAACCATAAGAATTAAAAATAAAAATGAAATAAGTTCAACAACCATCACATTCTTAACAGACCAAACTAAACCATATAGCTTTTTTTCTTTTTTTTTTTCTGAAACAAGAAATTACATAAAAAGCAAAACAGTACTCAAAGAAGATACAAAGCAGGCGGACCTTAGGGGACATGCCTTGGCTATCAAAAAGTCAAGTTACAAGGGAATCTAATTCCCAAAACCAAAAGGCAACTAATTACAAAGGAAAAACAAAGAAAAAAAAAAGCAAGAAAACAGACAAACCAAATACATCAAAGCACAAAAGGAACTAGAAAAACAGTAATCTCTTTGAAGCAGCCACTGAATCTTGGGAGATCCCTAGCTGAGGCATCAAAGATTGAAATCTTCAAAAGCCTTGCTGAAGCACACCCTGCAAGCTCAAAAGAAACACAGACTCCCAGCAGAGTTTGTGTTTAACCAGCAAAAGCACAAAAACAGCAGCAAAATATAGCTAGTCAGCACAGGAGTTAGCCTCCATATATTCCATCCATTCCAAACCATATAGCTTAATCGCCTAAATGTGGTAGATTAAAATGAAATTCCAGCAGAAACCAAGAAAACACATTTCAAAATCAACTAAGCTTATTTTCAAATCTCAGCAGCTAAAAAGTTCTGAAATTTTCTTCAAGTCCCTTCCATTGAACTCAAGGGCCTCTTCCTAGGCCTCTTCCTCTGTTCAAACATAAAACACATTTCAAAACATATTCAAAGAAAATGGCTATTCTAACATCAACATGTACATGATGAAAACGGCTATTCTCATTTTTTCACAATCAGATCATACTCATATTTATTTACAATTAAAATTTTGAAAAAAATAAAAAAAAAAGTAAAAATAAAAACAAAATATTACCAGTCGATATCATTAAGCTCATCATTCTCATTGACGTCCTCTATGTTTGTAGCCTCATTCTCGGGTAACGTTTCAATGATCAACTCCATCAGATCCTCCTAATCCACGTCGTATCTATTTAACGATGCAACTTCATCAAGAGAAACTCTACAATCACCTCCGATGTCATTCTCTTGATATGAAACATCTGCTACTAACGTGTCACCAGTCACATGTTCTTCATCCATCTCATCCACATCATATACATGACGATGTTGAATAGGCTGCACAACTCGCCAATCTTTTCCGAGTTTAGGATCATTGAGATAGAAAACTTGTCTGGCTTGATCAGGAAATATGTATGGATCATCTTGATACCATCTCCCCGCAACATTAACACTAATAATGTTTCTTTCCTTTTGTAGCCCATTCATTTTCCGTCCAAGATCAAACCAATCACATTTAAATATAACCACTTTTCGATTTCTCACATATTCCAACTGAATAATTTCAGATACAGTACCGTAAAAATCAATGGTATCATCACCATGATTCCCTTCTACCATAACACCGCTGTTTTGAGTTTGCCGACGACCATCACGTTCTATCGTCAGATATTTCACTCCATTAACAATGCAACCAGTATATTTTTTTATACATCTATTAGGAGAACAAGCAAGAGAATACAACGACTCATGGACTTGTGAGGGCTCTTTCTGATACAATGCAATCATCTGTATGATCATAAATAATTTCAATAAATATATCAATGTATTTTTTTAAAGTATAATAAAAATCATACAAATATAACTCACATGACTCTTAAACCATCCAGGAAAGTGATATTTATGATCCTTTTCTATATCTTGACAACCAGCTAAAACAAGCTCTTCCTTGTGTTTTCTATGTACAGATAAAAAATAAGAGGTGAAACTTACATATAATAACTCTAATTATAATAACATTATAATTATGTACTTACCTGATATATGGCTCAACCTCCTCACAATTTTGGAAAACAAACCACTGAATGACATCAAATTCTTCATTTGATAGCTCCACAAAGTTTGATGCACCAAAAGAGCGACATTTTTGTGCAAACATTGACAAACTATCACTGATAGAAATATCAACATTCCGCTCATCTCGATTAAATCTTGTTTCAATACCTCTTAAGTACATAGAGAAAAAGGTTAAAGACTCTTTCACAATGTATGCTTCTGCAATTGATCCTTCTGGATGTGCTTTATTACGCACAGTCTGCTTAAAATCACCTAGAGAACTACAAAAAGAAACATAGTCATATTTATATGTATCAAATAGCAAGTTATTGGAAAAATATTGACACTCTTTTTTTTTACCAAGAACGATAAACTTTATTAAACTCTAAACAAATTTCACAAGCACGCTTACTCAACTGAGTACAAGGAACAGACACAACAATCAGCAAAGAAAGCCGTGAGAGCCAAAGACTCACTCTCAAGAGCACCTATACTCAAACCAGCAAACAAAGTACCCAAACAAGAAGATAAATTATACCAAAACTGAGAACAAAGTGAAATAATAAGCATCAAACTGATCAGCTAGGCACCAGAATTTTTTCCCATATTGTCTCATCACAGCTCCCTCAATAACATATATTATATACTCTTTATTAATTAATTGATATATTTTCATATTACCTTTCTATTGGGAACAGGACCACCAAGTAAGGCTTCATTGGGTAAATGGATAGGCAAATGGAGCATCACATCGAAGAATGCAGGAGGAAATATTTTTTCAAGTTTGCATAATATCAAACAAATTTCCTCGTTCATCTTATTCAGTTCAGATTTCTTCAACTTCTTGCAACACAGCCGTTGGAAAAAATGTCCAAGCTCTGACAACACAACACATATTTCTTTATTTAAAGATCCACGAACACCAATCGGAAGTATCCTTTGAAAGAGTACATGACAATCATGGCTTTTCATCCCAGATATTTTTTGATCAGTTGAACTAACTCAACGAGAGATGTTCGAGGCGTAACCATCAGGGAATTTAACAGACTTTAAGAAGTCGCAGAACTCACGTCGTTCTGACTTCTTCATCACGTAGCAAGCAGGCGGCATAAAGTATTTCCCATCCCCTCTTTTAGTCAAATGCAACTCTTTTGGTATATTCATGTCCTCTAAATCTTGCCTTGCCTTAATTGTATCCTTTGATTTCCCCTCGATACTCATCAGCGTTCCCAGGATACTATCACAAATATTTTTCTCAATATGCATTACATCTAAATTATGCCTTAATTTCAACTTACTCCAATAAGGCAATTTAAAAAATATGCTACGTTTTGTCCAGTTCAACTCTTCAGGCTTTCTTTTTTGCTTCTTATTATTATGTTTTCCTGGCCTTATTTCATCCACCTTTTCCAGTTGCTTTAACACATCATCATCTGTTATTAACTTGGGTGGATCCGCAAGTTCTCTTTTCCCGTTGAATAGTCTACTTCTTCTCCAAGCATGATCTTTTGGAAGATAACGACGATGTCCCATATAGCATAGCTTACTCCGCGGTCTACTCGCATCTGTGTTTTCATTACAAACGGGACAAGCCAAGTAACCTTTCGTACTCCATCCTGATAAATCGCCATATGCTGGAAAATCATTTATTGTCCACAACACGGCAGCATGCAGTTGGAATTTTTGTTTAGAACAGACATCAAATGTTTGTATCCCATGCAGCCACAATTCATTTAGCTCTTCTATTAAAGGTTGTAAGTAAGTATCAATGTCTTTTCCTGGTGAGTTCTTTCCAGGAATCAGCAAAGACAACATTAAAAAAGGTTTTTTCATGCAATCCCATGGGGGCAAATTTAAAGGGGCAAGAATGACAGGCCACATGCTATAAGTGGTGCTCATATTGCCAAAGGGATTAAAACCGTCTGATGCTAATGCTAGGCGAACATGTCTTGGATCTTTGGCAAAATCAGGATATTGACTATCTAAGTCTTTCCATGCTAAGGAATCAGCCGGATGTCTCATGTAATCATCATCAATAAGCTTTTCTTTATGCCACAACATCTTTTTAGATGTCTTTTGGGACATGAATAAACGTTGGAGTCTTGGTTTAAGTGGAAAGTACCTTAGAATCTTATGAGGTACTTTCTTACCCTTCCCATCATTAATTTTCCACCGAGAAGTCCCACAAACTGGACAAGACTCTAGATTTTTATTCCCTTTCCAGAATAAAGCACAATCATACTTACATGCATGGATACATTCATAACCTAAACCCAAATCCTTCAAAAACTTTTTTGCTTCATAACATGAACTTGGAAGTGTCTCCCCATCAGGAAGTGATGATTTAAAGAGCCCCAATATCATATCCACAGCTTTATTACTCAACTTGTTATAAACTTTTAAATGAAGCAACTGTATAATGAAAGAAGTTCTTGACATCTTACATCCTGGGTATAGTTCGGTTTTGGCATTCATAAAGAGTGCCTCAAGATATTCTGGTAGTCCTCCAGTATCAATCCCAACTCCATCCAACATTTCATCAGGTTTCTCCCCCCGGTACTCTTCGGCAAGGTCTGCAATCAATTCTTCCACACCATCACCGTCTGAATTTGGTTCGATTCTGTCATCCTCATCAAAATCTTGATTCCCATTATCATTAGAACTTGATGGTTCGCCATGGTGAAACCACGTAACATATCTTGGATCAATTCCTTTTTCCAGGAGATGAAATTTCACTGTCTTTTGATCTTGCATTGCTACATTCAGACACTGTATGCACGGGCACCTAACATTACAATCTCGACCCATGTGAGTTAAAACAAATTCCATAAATTTGTTTACGCCATCTACGTAAGCCTTAGACCACTTTATTTCTCTCGTCCAAGTCTTATCCATTTTAATATGTACCTATTGAACAACTGCAGAAAACAAAAAAAAAAGAAATAAATAATCTGCAATCATAAAATAATTGTCGTTTAAACTTAAAATGGAAACAAGCAGTGAAGCATAATCTCAGAAGCAGTCAATGTGTCCTGTGGGCAAAGTAGTGTGTTCATAATCTCAGAACAAATCACACAGAAAAAAACAGCCCCAGTTGTATAGTAAAAATGCACCTATCACCTTAATCTCAGAACAAATCACATAGAGAACCAGTGAATCATTTATATTTCACCAAATCACCAAATTCATATATTCGCGAGAACCAAAACACAAACTAAATCAAAGCCCCAATCCCCAAATCATCAGACCAAATCATCAAATAGAAAAAAATTCAATCCTCAAAACAGCAAGAACCAATCAGTCATTCATATCTCATTCTTTAATTCAATAAATTATCATCCAAATTAAACAAAAAATCTAAATCATCAAGTGAATGAAGAAAAGCCCCAATTTCAACAGAAGTTCGGGTGAAGCTATTCATCATCTCCAATGAAAACAATATGTTACCTTTGAGTCGGGAGTCGGGAGTCGAGAGCCAAGGAGCGGGGGATGTAGGGTAGCGAGAGCCGAGGAGCAGAGAAATTGTGGGTGGCGAGAGTCGAAGAGCAGCTAATTGTTGTGGCGAGATGCGAGATGTTGTGAGAAGCAGGTTGGTTGAGAGATGATAAATTGAGTTCAAAACTGTTCAGATGATCAAAACCGGGTAGGATTTTCGTTTTTCTTGTTTTGGTGTTAGTCTATATTTTAGGTTGCTGTGGGAGTTTTTTCATGTGTTTTTTTAGAGGTTCTATGGAGTTTTTTTTAGATGCTACCTCCTGGTAAGTTGTAAACTCAGTGGGATGTTATTTTGGTTGTTTTGTACTCTTTTGGTTGTTTGTTAATAATATTTGGGGTTTTTGAATCGACTATAGTATAATTGACTTCGATTATATTAGTTTCACTTTGATTATACCATATTTTACTCTATTATACTAGATCTGACGCGATTATAGTATAATTGACTTCGATTATACATATTTGAGTATGATTATGCTAGAATTGACTTCGATTATACTAGTTTTGACTCGATTATAGTATAATTGACTTCAAATATAAAGATTTGACTATAATCTGCAATCATAAGTTGTTGACTTTTATGAAAAAATATGAAATTCTTTACTCTTCTAAACTGATACTATCTAATCCAATGTGTAGGTATATTGATTAAGTTATGAACAATCGCAACCACATAGATGTAAATTGGTTGTTCTATTCGAATTGATTTAACTATATTTTCCCATTATTTTTGTATTAGATCTTTTAATTCTTTTATTATCTTTTTTATTTTGTCTAATTTTCCGAATGTTTCAAATTGAGTCTTTTTATTATATCTATAAGTGTTCATGTTTGTTCACACATTTTTGGTGGACTGTTCATAATTTTTATCTTTTTATTTTTTCTTATATGCCCATAATAGCATTTTCGTATATTGTTATTTTATGCAATTGTTACCCGACATGAAACTTTTATATGCCAAAGACACTATTCCAACGATATGAAATAGAGAACACTACTCATGCGCTTGAATTGCTATAAATAAAATGTTAATCCGACATGAAACTAAGACGGCCCAAAAATAAGTACAAACATGCATTATCATTTTTAAGATAAAAGTACCAACACCGTAGATGAAACAAACGGTTAAACAATTCTAATAAGTTACAATGACTTTGATCCAATGTTCACAGCAAAACTCCAAACACAAACATAAGCAAAATAGTCAAATACAACGACACCTCGTAGTCCATATTAAACGTTAGTATTAGATCCTAACAAAAGTAGTTCAAATCATCCATTGCACCAGTCATTTCATAATAACTCTGAAAGTTATCAAATCTTTGGGGATGAGCCTGAATGGCCACAGATCCTTCTTCAAGTCCATTGTTGTCCACAAAGGCTCTCATTATGCCATGTTGCATAAGCTTTTTCCCATGTCCATGAATAATGTTAGCCTCATATCTGGCACCAGAAATAAGTATGATGACTTTATTGTTGTTATTGTAATTCCCTTCGATATGAGTCCTCTAGAAATCCATTGGGATTGGCTGAATGAGAAAAACAACTTGCTCTTTAAAAATAAATTATACATTGTATGTGGATAATAATCTGAGCTTGTATTAATGCTTACCAGTCGTGCGCGTTCAATGTGAGAGCGTGCAATGTCCAATTTAAAGAGGTATTGAGGTTCCCTTGCAAGGGCAGTCTCGGTATGAATCCAAACATGAAATTCAAATAAGCTTTTGCGGTCGAAAACCAACATGTACCCACTGCGGATATCTTCGAACCTAACAAAATCAACCCATCCCTCTGCCAAGAATATGTAATCACCTATCTGACTCATTGTTACATGATAGGTATGTCCTTCAAAAGTTTTTAGAACGCAACGATGCGGTACAAAACGTTGGTATTCACTTTGCAACAGGGGGGGGATTCGCTTAAAAAAATAGAAGAAAAACATTGTTTCGTTAGGTTTGTGTATTACTCGTGGATAAATGTAAGAGTGTATTATGATAATTTGTATTAAAAAAAATATGCGCTCACCAGGTAGGGTTGTTGTGCATCAAACATAATTTTAACGAATTTTGATAGTCGGCCAGCCATGAGATTGTACCTATGCATAATCAACAATGTGTAAATTCTTAAAAGAATTCTTCAAAAGATAGATTAAACTAATATAGGTTTACAATATGACCAACTGGTTAAACACCCACAAACCTGAAAATGCAACAATACATCACAGTCTACAGCTACTCGGGTGAAACATGAGACTGTTCACCCTCTAAAGCCATCAATATGGATGATCATAACCAGGAAAAGAAGAACAAGAAGAAGCTAAAAAGATACATCATCAAATCAAGATACAAGTTGAAACAACATCTCCAACATAGCAACTGCAAAAGGTCTGACTCATTCTCAAAAAAGAGATTCAAGTCAAAATCAGCAGGACTTATTCGG
Organism: Striga hermonthica; assembly: GCA_902706635.1. Lineage (NCBI taxonomy): Eukaryota > Viridiplantae > Streptophyta > Magnoliopsida > Lamiales > Orobanchaceae > Striga > Striga hermonthica. The sequence goes on along the minus strand of CACSLK010011151.1, from coordinate 9,966 downwards.
CTTTTTCCATCAGAAATTTGAAGAATTATAATTCAACATAAGAGAGTAATAAATTCATAATAATGCTCGTTACCCACAGACATTTCGAAATTAAATCTAGAATTAAAACATCCAACACAAACATTCATCCACAAAGGAATAATACCAAAAAGAAAAATTTGATATTGAAGAACCCTAGCCAGATTTGTCAAGTTCCCAAAATACAATATCTAAACACGAAAAAAAAAATCGAGGTTCTACCATATAACAATAACATGCAAACCTAGATTTAAAATTGAACGAGTAACCTATACGAATCAAGAGGATTGCTTGTTGCCTTGGAAAACTTACAAATTCACAATTTAAATGACTACAGAAAAAAAAAATAGATGGACAAATTGAAACTATCAAGTACCTGATTGAGTAAAATTACAAATTATATTTGCTGCTCTTTTTATACGCGCAACAGATGAGGAGCAAGGCGGACTGATAGAAGAAAAGAGGCGGACTGATCGAAGAAAAAAGAAAAGATACGGCGGACTGATAGAAGAAAAGAGGCGGACTTATGTACTCTTTTCTATTTCTTTTCTGTTCTTAGATTTACATTCTGCATAGACATTACATAAGCTTTTATGCCACATGTTATTAATATATTTTTATATATTAACTTCTATTTTTTGAAAAATAACAAAATATATTAAATTACAATGGGTAAATATCATCAAACAATATACCAATACTTATTTACAAATTTATATAAGAAATAATTACAAACTACAGATAACAATTTACAATGTCGATAGATTAAATAATTATAAAGCGTATGGGCCGATTGTGTTTAACACAGCTGGAAATTTACTAGTAATTCAAAATAAATTAATAATAAGGGGAAAAAATAATGGAAAAAAAATGTGTGGCAAAAAACAAACGGACATATACTCGGAATACATTTTTTTAATAAAAAAATATTTTCGACAAAATAAAAATAATAATTATACTATAATTGAAGTCAAATTTATTATAATCGAGTAAAATATAGTATAATCGAGTCAAACCTGGTATAATCGAAGTCAAAATAGTATAATCGAGTCGAATCGAGTTGAATCTAGTATAATCGAGTCAAATCTAGTATAATCAAAGTCAAATCTAGTATAATCGAGTCGAATCTAGTATAACTGTAGTCAAATCTATATAATCGGCGTCATTTATACTATAGTCGAGTCAGATTTGGTGTGGATAACTATAATTTATTAGTGGAATATTCATGTAATTACAATACTTATATTATGTTCATTTTACTAATAACATTAGCTTTCAAATGTGACTAGTATTCATCTAGTGCACATGCACAAAGAAAAATAAAAATTTATAAATTATATTTATGTATACAATATATAGAAATTTTATATTAGATAATTGATATATTACATTTTAAATTTTGGCTACATGCAAATGTGTAATGTAAATATAATTTATTTAACTTATGTATGAATCTTTATATTGATACCATAAATTTTAATGGCTAATATAATTTAGTAATTTAGAGGGGTCATACAATTAATTAGTTAGAAAAGTATTACAATTATTTTTATCATTGTTATAGCATTTGTTTATGTGATTTTAAGGTGTTTAATTATGACACTCATGCCAATTAACTAATATTAGATAAAAAATCACTTAAAAAGAACAAAAATATTTCATTTTAGAAAAAATATTTTAAATAAAAAAGTTGCAATACAATTTTTTATAAGTATGTAACTTCCACATACTATTTAATATACAGTTGCAATCAATTAGTGTTAGTAGTGATTAGTGAATAAATTATATTAAAATTATTATTATACTTTATTAATATAAAATATAACGGTTCTACATTAATTGTAAAATGAGCGGAAAAATCAATGGAGGTTTTATTAAATATTTTATTAAATGCTATATGCCAGCAATTATATATATAGATACTATTATTTAACTTATAAATTTATTATTATACACAAACACATATTTTTTTGTTATATTCATTTAAATATTTGTACATATGCACAGGGTTAGGTACCAATATCCGTGTAATACATGGTATCGTACTAATCCATCCTAGGATTCCCGAATGCGTTGAGCCTACGTGGCTGCTTATGGTGCTTCGGAATCCTACTTGGCGAAGAATCATGTTTCGTAATTACATTTGGACAAATAATATAATTAGTAATATAAGTTCGGACATTATATAAATATTATTTAGCTTGCTTAGGTATTTTAATATCACTTGTACTACTATAACCCTTTATTTTTTTTGTATTTTTACATAGTGAGGCACTAAGTGACTAATATATCACTGACTTTTGATTTGTTTCCTTCAATTAGATACTGAATTATAAATGTATTTTAAAAGTTCATAACCTTTGTATTTCTTATCCGTTTTATATATATAATATATCAAATTAATTATTTTTTCATGATCTTCGATTTGACATCCATAGTGTATATATAAAATAAATAAATTACACTTATCTTTATAATAATAAAAAATAATAATATTTATTAAAAATTATTAGAAAAATAAAATTATTTCTCAGCTGATATCCTCCCTATATACAATTCCCGAATGCGTTGAGCCTACGTGACTGTTTCTGGTACTTCGGAATCCTACATGGCGAAAAATCATGCTTCGTAATTAGGTTTGGGCAAATAATATTTATATATTAATAATTAATAATCTAGGCTTAGGTATTTTATCTAACTTAGGTATTTTATTATCACTGTACTAATATAACCCTTTAATTCTTTGTAATTTTACATAGTGAGGCAATAAGTGACTAATATATCACTGATTTTTTATTTGTTTCCTTCCATTAGCTATTGAATTGTAAATGTATTTTAAAAATTGATAACTTTTTTATTTGGTATCGGTTTTACATATATAATATATCAAATTAATCACCTTTTCATTATCTTCGATTTGTCATCCATATTGTATATATGAAATAAATAAATTATATTTATCTTTATAATAATAAAAAATAATAATATTTATTATAATATAACACAAGTATGTCGCACAAATAAAAAGTGTCATACTAGATATAATATATATATATATATAAGGTATTTAAATTTTCAAATATTTTTTCTTATTAATTTTAGATTTTAAGAAGAAAATTAGCAAGCACCCGTGTAATACACGGGCGTTGTACTAGTATTATGTTTAATGTAGTTACATGTTGTAAGTTAAA
>CACSLK010011130.1:55271-65936 GCA_902706635.1 Striga hermonthica | reverse complement strand
ACGAGTGTATTCTTAGGCCGTACTAAGCACCATTAGCGTGCTACAATATTAACTTAGCATTTAATGGAACACTTAGAAATTATTCCAAGGATTAACGTGAATTCAAAAATTAATTCGAATGTTCTTGACCTGAATAATTAGTTCCGAACAATAACGATCGATAAAATAAATATTTCGGAACTAAACATGTAATTTACATTAATTACACGATGGGCTATTACACTTAGAGACAAATAGCAGCGGTGGGACATCCACACTGGCACTGCCTCCGGCGCCACCGTTCGAGGCTCTCCACTGCCGTTGTCCGCCCTCACCGCTGCCATATATCCATAGACCAGACCGGATGTCGACTTTGTCGTCGTATCTGTAGGTGGCCGACGGGAATGGTTGGGCAGGTGGTCGACGGGGAATGTTGGTGGCAGCCTGGCAGTGAACTTGTATTTTAGATTTGGGTTCTTTTTTATTTTTTTATTTTTTTTTGAGAATTAGGTAAGCGTAAACTTTAGGGACTCATTTGCAATTGTAAAATGCTGTTATAATTTCTATTTTTTTTTTTTTGCAAAAATGTTATAATTTCTATTTGGTTATGGGGAAAATATCTCTCCCTTACATATAAGAGAACAATGAAAGCTTTTTTTGCTTGACACTTGTCAATTTTTAGCTGACCAAAATGCCCCTGTATTGGCACTCATTTTCCAATTGTTGCCACAAGCCCCAAAAATATATCAATTGCCTTTTTTTTCGATTTTTACTGCTAAATTTTGACCGAGAAGAGCCGTCGTATTCAAAGTATTTTCTCCCGAAAATCTGCTCTGTCGTACCTATGAATATGAATGGACTTTTGCGCTTGCGTGTGGATGGCCTTCTAGATTGTCGGTATAATAATGTAAAATCTAAACCCAAATCAAACACACAACCCAGACCACCTTTGCTCTTTCATCTTCCTCATTGGATCTTTTTTTAACATCTGAATTCTCGAACCTCCGACACACTCTGATCGCCGATGGCCTCCAGAACTTCCACGCGATTGGGCTATCGTGCAACCAGTAGATGTGGGATAAGAGGAGCACCGCCACCTCGACGGACAACGTGGAGACATCGACAACGCGAGACTCGAGGACCGGCGCGATACCCAAATCAACGGGTCGGTGCCCCTCTCCTGCGTGACTTCCGTCAGCTCCAGCACATCGTCCCAGAGCCGCCGCTGCTATGCGACAGGCATAACCTAGATTCCAGAGGAAATCGTGGCGGAGGTAGGCTTTAGTGCATACGAATTGTGGAAAAGCGACGACCAAAACTCCTGCAACTGCCAAAGACACTTTCACTCACTATTGAAACTGCAAGGTAAGTACTGGAGGATTAAAAGCGATGGCTAGCTCACATATATTTTGTTTGATTTTTTCGTACAAGACCTGATTTCTCTCAAATAATCTCCCTTTTCTCAAACCTAGCTAACTCACATTTTCATTCTTAAAACACTCTCAGAAATTGTACTCACATATGAGAGGTGCTGAAGAAAGCGCGAGTTATCCGCGAGCTGCCGTCGAGTTTCAGGTGGACTTTTCTGGGTAAATATTTGGCTTGTGTTTTACGTATGCTTTCAATACAGTGTTTTTCGATACTTTTATTTATTGATATTTTTTCGTTTCACTAAAATTTTGGTTATTTTGTACTTTAGTTTGTTCTTTAGTTGATTCACATCAGCTAAAAACTTTAGGTGAATTTTAGTGGTTGCAATGTCGGATTTGAGCAAAAGCACAGTTCTTGTCACCGGCTCCGACGATAGAATCGGTAAAAATTCAGCCTTGAACACTTTTGTTAGAAAATTACCACAATACCCTTAATGATGATATAATTTTGATTTTTTTAGCTATTAGATCATCCGATCTAATGGTTATGGTTTATTCTTATTTCTTTCACTGTGATATAGCCTTACTATCAGAGTCTGGTTCAAATGCTAATTACTCGACTAGACAGATGCTGATGACGATGCCATCAAGTCGACATCTCCGAAGTTGACCCGACCTATCGGCTATCTAAGGATCACCCTCGGTTTGATAATGGTCCCAAGACAACTTTATGAAGTCGACTTACACTCAAAAAGACGAGCAAACATTGTGGGAACCTCGGATATACAAACATGACTTTAGGTCGACTCGACGAGGCCCCCGAAGTCGACTTATATGACCTCCGACGACTCATATTTACTCCGACCCATAGGAAAACCCCCAAGTTAGAGAAGAATCCGTAAGAGATTAGAAGGAACCTAGATGCTGACTCAGGAGTGGGCGGAATGCGAACCGACCAGGGCATTTTGGACACTTCATGTAAGTCGGCCAGGGCATTTTAGGTATTTCCAGTGAGTGTTTCTACTCCTATATAAAGGAGTTGAGGTAACTCCAAACCTTAACTTTCACTCTCTCTATTCATTTTCTCAGTTGCTGCTCCTACTGAGCAGAGCTCATCTTCTTCATTCTCACTGACTTGAGCGTCGGAAGCTCTTCACCGGAAACACTTTGGTGTTGAGTTCTTGCAGGTGTTTGCAACGGTTCGAGGATGATTTGGAGGTGATTTGAACGGATTAGAGCTCATTTCCACCGGTTCACTCTAGATATAGGAGGAGACCCATCAAATTGGCGCCATCCGTGGGGAGTTCTTGAAGGAAGTAAGAGCTTTGCACCTAGTTTCGATCTGTTTGACATGGCGGAGAAGGAGGGATTGTTGAGAAATTTGAGTGAGGATTTCCGGGGAGTGTGGACAAACAAGCGGCCGCCGTCGATTCCTGGCCCTAGACCACCACTCCAAGTACTCAGTTTCCCACCGTTTGGAGGACACGTGCCATCGGGAGTGTGTATTGAAGAGGAAACACCCATCACACCACCTGGGTCAAGATTCCAGGGATAACACACGGGGGATCTAGCCAGGTGAAGGGCACGAATATGGAAGTCGACAGGCATGAATTGAATGAAACGACTTTGAGCTTGGGAAAGCAACCTAGGGTGTTGGAGCAAGGGGCGAGACCACCACCCCAGGTCGAGGAGCAAACGATGACCATGACAAGGAGCGAAATGCAAAGGATGATTGCGAAAGCGGTGGCAGCCCAACTCAAGCAAGTGCAGGTCGAGCAACCTAGGGTCGAGCAACCTAGGATCGAGCAACCTCGAGTCGAGCAACCTAGGATCGAGCAACCACCCCCAGACCGCGAGCAACAGGCCCAGTCCAATGAGAGGCAAAATTAGGAGGGCGAAAGAGGAAGCATCCTCCATCAGGACTGTTAATCCACAAGCAAGAGACGAGACATTGGAGCAGTTACTGGCCCAAGTTCATGATTTACAGGCCCGAGTCGAGGGAAGGAAAACTGGAGGTTCGAGGGGACACCCGTTCTCACAACACATTCTAGACGTTGACCTGCCGCAGGGTTTTCGCGATCTAAACATAAGTTACGACGGGTCGACTGATCCATCTCGTCATATGAGGAGTTTTAAAAATATGGCAGTGTTGCATCGTTATAACGACCCAGTGCAATATCGAGCTTTCTTGACGACCTTGCGGGGATCTGTGCAAGATTGGTTTCATCAATTACCATCAGGAGCCATCAAAGACTTCGATGGGTTCAGTTCGAGCTTCCTCAACCAATTTGCAAGTGTTAAGCCTCCGGAGAAATCCTATTTAACCTTAATGGGCCTCCAGCAGAAAGAGGGCGAGTCACTTCGGGACTACGTGGCGAGATACACGCGTGCGTGTGTCGACGTGCCTAGAGCATCGGAGGAGATCAAAGCAGAAGGATTAACTCGAGGTTTACTACCCGGGTTGTGCAGGAACTCGCTGGCGAAACGCCCTAGAAAGACGTTTGATGAAGTGCTGGGCAGAAGCGCGAAATATATGAATGTCGAGGAAGTGAAAACCGACTTCTTGCAGGAAGCAAAGGCAAAAACCGAACACCGGGACGTGTAGAAGGATAAGAAAGTGAACCCATCGGGAGAAAGGAGAGGATCCCCTAGAACAGACAGGGAGGGGCGATCTAGGGGGTGGAGGACGACTCAATATACCCTTTGTCGGCCCCTCAAGCGCGAATTTTGGAGGTGATGGAAAGAGAAATCCATGAAAATGTCGTCAGATGGCCCAAGACGAGGAAGGATGGACCAACGAGACCCAAACGTAATCTATACTGTCGATTTCATAAGGATTATGGGCACAACACTGAAGACTGTAGACATCTTAAAGACGAGATCAAGAGGCTGATCAAAGCAGGACACTTGAAAGAATTCATATGCAAAGATTGAGAGAAGTCGAGCAGAAGAAGAGAAAGGAGCAGGAGCCCACGAAAGAGGGCGAGAACACCTGAGAAGGAGGAGTTGCCCCAGAAAAGGGGAGTCATACACATGATATTCGGTGGATCGACTGATGGAGATTTGAACCGAGCAAGGAAAGCGTATGCTCAAGGACGCCATGGGAAAGTCGAGGTGCAACAAGTCGACGAAAATGGTCCGGTGATGAATTTTGGGCCAGCAGACGTGGGAGAGGCCGAGAGGCCTCACAAGGATGCATTAATGATAACTGCCCAAGTATCAGGATATGAAGTGTAACGCCCCACTTTTATTTACCGAAAATCAGAATAAAGTTTTCAAATTTATTTCAAAAACAATATTTGAGGCGCTACTCTTTTTCAAAACAATAATCAATACTCATCAATTTCTCAATACTCAGCAATTATCAATACTCATAATCAAAATTAAATCTCAATAATGCAATCATAATCCAATAATGATCTAGGGAAATAATCCCTATCAATAATCCAGTATTCCAATACTAGAAAACAATAATCAATAATAATGCAATAATATCCATGTTTAGTTCAAAGCGGAAGAATTTATTCAAATTAAAGACCACCACTCGCATCCCTTCCGCCGGGCCGCTCTATCTAACCTGCATCCATGAAGAGCAGGTGGGGATGAGCACAAGAGGAAAAGTAGTGCTCACCACTATGCAATAAATGTTAATCTCAATAATCAACAATAATCAGTAATTGAAAGGTATGGTCTCAACATGTATACGAGGCAATAATCTATCCCATTCTCCCATCAATAATACAATAATCATACTCATGTGCACACCTACACATAGACTACCGCTGACTATATATCGAATGCCCTCCGGTCCTACATCGAGTGCCAGCCAGTAGGAGTAAACCACCCCACCGGCCAAGGCCTTGCCTTGGTCTTACCAATGAGGATCACCGGCCGAGGGACCTAAGCCTTGGTCTTACGACTTCTCAAGGGAGACTACCCGAAGGTACGTTCTATAGCTATGGGGTCAACCGTCCGGTGGCCGATATAGCTCACACCGAAGGCTACATGATTCACATGCATACCTTGATCATACCACAATTAAAACAGTAATAACATTTAAGGCATAGAAATTTTTACAATTACAACCCACCTGGAAATTTCGGTAGAAAATGGCACGCAAAAGCAAGCACGTAGGATGAGGATAACCTCCTCAAATACCTACATTTAAGCGAGATAATTTATCAATAATTTATCTCACTACTAGAGTTTAACATAAAACCCATACTTAATAAATATTAAGATTTACGGGTTTTAATCGGATTTTTCGTGGACTTGGAACTCTCTCATTTTTGCAAAATTGGACCCGAAAATTTAATTTGGAGTCTCGGGACTTAAAATTATTTTTCTCAAATTTTTCTACTTTGAAAATAATTTTTTCTTTTTTTTTTTAGAATTGAAGTCGGTATTAAAAACGGTCTCCGGAACACAAAATTTGGCTAAAAAAACGAATTGGGTTGTGCTGCTAAATACTTGCCAAAGACTGCCCCACATTTGGGCTTTACACACGCGATTTGGGCCAGAAAATACACACTAAATTGGGCCGCGAAAAGGCTGGGAAAAACTGGGTGAACGCGGGCTGATGGAGGGCCGAACGCGGGCTCGCGGGATTCTGAAGCTGACTGGAAGGCGGGCCGCGCGTGGGCCGAACTCAGGCCTTATGGCCCGCGCTGGAGAAGGATTCAATAAAAAGAAAAGAGACGCAAGGGCAGGGTTCGGACCCTTAACCTCAATCATATATCGAAAGCATTTAACCACTGCGCCACACGAACCGTTGGTACTTGTAAGGGAAAAATTAATATAAAACCAACTAGCAAAGCTGAACAGAATCTGGGAAGACACAGAAGTTGAAAACCAAACAGTAGCTGAAACTACGACCAAAACTCGATGGGGATCGATCCCTCAGCAATTAGGTCCATAACTTCAAAATTTTACAACAAAATATAACCAACTCAGACTTTGAAAAGTTTGTAAAAATCGAGTTTTTAGACGAATAAACGGAACGACATATAAGGTGGCTCGAACGAAAACGAACAACCTAACGACGACTCGAAATAACAAAACGAGACATCGAAATAACACGAATTCAACACAGCAACAACGAGACTCAATTAATATGATAAACGAGAGTTCCGAAAATCCACAACAATAATACGAAACATAATCCAACGAACAAAATGATATACGAGCCAACCGATCAAACAAAAATCGATTCAAATTATACGAATATAACCAAACGAGCACACACGAGTACGATTGCATCGAGAAGGTTCGCCGAATACCTTTCTTCGGGAAATCTGGTTGGGAACGGATGGACGACGGGCACGAACGGAATGAACTGTCCAACACCTCCAAGGTTCAGAACTCCTTGAATGCGTCACTGCTCATGAAAGGACGGACGTCCTGGTCGCTGCGGGGCCTCACCTCGACAATCGGCTCGACGGCAGCTCAAGTTCCCCTGCAATGGTGGCTGCCGGTAACAAGCGAATAAAGTTGCGGGGTCTTTCCGACGGACTGGGGTTGCTCAAGAATTCGAATAAACATCGATTTCAGGCTCGCGAGGACAGTCGGATTCTCGAACGGTAAGCGTTCACCAGAATCAATGGTGAAGGATGATTTGTTGTTGCAAGTCCGATGGTTACAGAGGGTGGATTTGAAAGAAGTCTGATATGAGTATTCTAGGATAAGGTCTCCACAACCGAGTCTTAAGTAGAGTAAGAGCTAGATGCGCGAATCATGCGAGGGATTATCACACCTGCAATTCGAATTGCGCGACTTAGTCTTTGCGGAGAAGAGAACGGAGAAGAGGGATTCGATCGGTTATACGCACGTGACCAAATAGTTGTGGACTGTGGGCTAAGATAATTAAAATTTGGGCTAGATGAATTTAACTCAACTGGGCCAAGAAAATAAAACAAGGGTTGGACATTTATAACTTTGGGCTGGAAAAATATAATGGCATAAAGGCCTAGGGATTTAACTTCAACTGGACTGGAACCAGTTTAATCGGCCTTAAAGAAATACAACGCGATAGAAAGAATTCTGATCGACTCGATAGACGACGATAAACAAATTAATCCAGATTATTTATATTTATAATACACAACATATTTTAAAATAATAATAATAATAATAATAATAATAATAATAATAATAATAATAATAATAATAATAATAATAATAATAAAAATATGCATCTAGACAAAAAATTACAATTTGACAATATATATATATATAGACATTCAATTATAATAATAGTATTAATAATAATAATAATAATAATCACATTAGCAAATAATAATAATATAAGGAGCACAAATAATAATAAAGAAAATAATTAATAACACCAATAATCCACAATCGAACGGGGTATTACATGAAGTGCAGAGAGTGTTCGTCGACACTGGGAGTTCAGTGAACGTGATTTTTTATGACTGTCTCAAGAGGGTGGAGCTTCACATACAACTCACACCCCTCCATACCTCGCTATTTGGCTTCAATGGTTCTGAGGTCGCGCCCCTAGGAGAAACTATGCTCGCTGTCGTCCTAGGGGAAGGCGACCTGCGAAAGGTGAAAATGGTGAGATTCGTAGTAGTCAATGTCGAGTCGACCTACAATGTGATCCTGGGGAGACCCGTGCTTAATGCATTCCAGGCTGTGGTGTCGACTTAACACATGAAGCTGAAATTCCTAGTCGGAGATCGAGTTGGAGAAGCTCGAGGTGATCAAAAACTGTCGAGGACTTGTTATCAAATTGCTGTGAAAACCAACCAGCGGACCGAAGTTAAGGAAGGGAAGAAACCAATGTTGAACGAGAAGAGGCCAAGGAGTAATGACCTTGAACCACACGGGGAGTTAATGAAAATACAGATTGGGGAAACCAAGGAACAGACCACCAAGGTCGGGAAGGATCTGGAGGACGAGCTGCGAGATCAACTTATCGCATTACTGAAGTAGTTCAGGGATATTTTCGCTTTTACCCCTGAGGAGCTGACGGGGATCGACCCCACCATTATGGAGCACAAACTCAACGTCGACCCCCTCAGAAAGCCGGTCAAGCAGCGACTTAGACACCATGGTACGGAGATCGACAAAAGCCATCGAAGTCGAGGTGGACAAGTTGCAGCGAGCAGGACATGTCAAAGAAATCCAATTCCCCGAGTGGATATCCAACACGGTGATGGTAAGGAAGACACTACACAAATGGCGCATGTGCATCGACTTTCGTGATCTGAACTTGGCGTGCCCCAAAGACCATTACCCATTGCCACGAATTGATCAGCTAGTCGACTCTACGGCTGGTTGCGAATTCCTAAGTGTGATGGATGCATCTCAAGGATATCATCAGATTCTTTTGGCCCTTGAGGACCAAAGTAAAGTGAGCTTTGTGACGAGCAAGGGGACGTACTGTTACATCGTCATGCCCTTTGGACTCAAGAATGCAGGAGCAACATACCAACGATTGATGGATCGCATGTTTAAATCTCACATCGGGTGAAATATTGAAGTATATGTGGACGATATCTTGGTGAAGAGTAAGTCCTCAACTTCACCCCCAAACGACTTAAGGGAAACATTTAAAACCCTTAGAGCGTTTGGGATGAAGTTGAACCCAAGCAAATGTGCCTTTGGAGTAAAGGCAGGTCGATTCTTGGGATATATCATCACAGAATGAGGAATTGAAGTAAACAAAGATAAGGTGAAAGCCATACTTGACATGGCCCCACCAAGAAATATAAGAGAGGTACAAGTCTTGACGGGGAGGATTGCAGGACTAAGCAGGTTCATTGCTCGAGCCGCAGAGAAAAGCTTCCCATTCTTCAAATTGCTCAAAAAGAAGACGACTTTTCCAATGGGGTGACGAGGCTCAAATGGCATTCGAGAAGTTGAAAGAGTTTTTGGGCGAGCTATCTTTATTGACAAAACCTGAACCCGATGACGAATTGGTGCTATATTTACCAGTGGGTTCGGTATCATTGAGCTCAGTGTTATTGCGAGAGGAAGGAGGTGTCCAACAGCCAATTTACTATACTAGTCGAGTACTCTAGGATGCGGAGACGAGATACTCTGAAGTCGAGAAAGCTGCCTTCACATTGGTGATAACGGCTAGAAAATTAAGGCCATATTTTCTGAATCATGTGGTAGTGGTGCAGGCGAATTTCCAGCTGGGAGAAATGCTGGGTCGACCTACTGTATCAGGTCGGCTCGTAAAATGGGCGGTCGAGTTGAGCGAGTACTCCATCAAGTACGAGTCAAGACGGGCCATAAAGGCCAAAGCCTTAGTAGATTTTATCAGAGAAGGTACCAAGGGAGAAGAAAAGAAATGGGTCATGCACGTCGACGGGTTCTCGGCGGCTAAAGGTTCTGGTCTTGGAGTCGTCCTCGTGTCCCCCGAGGGTGAACAACTCGACTTTGCGATTAGGATGGGGTTTAAGGCCTCAAATAACGAAGTAGAATACGAGGCGCTAATCAAAGGAATTCAACTCGCAATCGGCGGTGGAGCGAAAGAAATTATGGCACATTCTGATTCACAACTGGTTGTCGGGAAAGTACTGGGAAGTTGCGAGATTAAGGAGGATCGAATGATGAAATATTTCAAGGAAATCCAAAGCCTTGTTCAGGGCCTAGAGAAGTTTGAGCTAACACAAATCTCTCGAGAAGAAAACAAGCGAGCAGATTGGCTCGCAAGAATTGTGAGCTCAAATGATGGAAAGATGGGGAGTTCTATCACCACCGTGCATTTGGAAGGAAGCGTGTTGGGCAAGACAATGGAAGTCGAGGAAAAGGACGATTGGAGGAAGTCGATTCACGAACTCCTACAGGGTTAAGTACCTATGGGAGATACGCAGGAGGCATAAAGGGTTGCTCGATACCTAAGCAAGTATTTCGAAGTCGATGGCATCATGTTCAAAAAGTCCTTGGTTGGGCCCCACTTGCGATGCGTTTCTGAAGATGAGGGAATCCATGTCTTGAAATAAATACATGAAGGATGTTATGGAGCACATATAGGATCCCGGGCCTTGGCAGGAAAAGCCCTGCGAGCATGATATTACTAACAAAAAATGCGAGCAATGTCAGAACAGCTGGTCCAGAAGTGGGAGAAATGTCAACGTCGTGGGCAAATTGTTGGGTTCGATATACCGTACAGAACAGAGTTTACAGCGAAATTTAAAATTTTATAAGTATTTATCTTATAAATACTTATTCCGTACATAAGATAACGAGATAACGAATAAGCATCATTTAAAATCTAGTAACTTTTACTAATTTTGATTTGATATGTAATTTATAAAAATTACCTTTGTTCATGAACTCCTTC
>CACSLK010011091.1:23352-36129 GCA_902706635.1 Striga hermonthica | reverse complement strand
CGCTGGCAGCCAGCCAGTCAACCCCCAACACCGCGGCCAGGCTGGACAGCGCCAGCGTGCGCAGCCCCGGCAGGCTGCTGGCCGAGTCAACACCGACTGCCCGGTTCAGCCGACCGGCAGTCTGGTCTAGACCGGTTCAGACCGGCTGGACCGGTTTGGTCCTTACTTTATGGTTTCAGCCCCGGTTCATGATTTCAGTGTTATTTTCAGTTAAAATTCCGGGTTCAGTTCAGTTCAGTAAGTTCATGTCCGATCAGTTCATATCAGATCAATTCCGATTATTCCGGTTAAGTCCAAATATCATGTCAGGTTCAGTAGAGAATCTTAACATAATTAATCAGTTAAGTTAACAGTCTGAGCATAGTCATTAGTAATTGTTTATATTATATTTCAGTTTGATCAGGTCACGAGTATCAGCACTACCTTTATTTTCACGGATCAGGTGGGGACTCAGACTAAGTACTACATTGATTATAATTACGGTACCATGTTTGAGGTATGTATTTCATGTCATGTATCCGCTCGGAATGGTCACCGGTCCATTCTGGGTTCTAGTGGCCCTAGTCTGCCCACTAGAGTGTGCACATGGTGTCCGACATTAGTTTGTGCCGGCAGATGAGGTAACGGTCATGGTTCACGTTCACGTGATGATATCAGATTCATGTTCATGTTATTACCGGTTTCATGTTCAGGTTATGTATATGCCAAGATCATGATGTTGTTATTATTTTCAATGTTTACATTAGTATGAGTTTCCACGGAGCACAGTGTTATAGTGCTCACAACCCACTTTTATCATGTTTTTCAGGTCAGGATGTCGGGCCGGGAGCGTGAGATGACGGATGCTTCAGGACTTTTATGTTATGATTGTATATATTTTTACGATATCACGTTGCCGCTGATTTTGATGTTGACGAACTTATCTTTTGATCAGATTTCGAAAAAATTTATGCTTTCGGTAAACCGTAAATTTTGCTAAAAATTAAGATAACGGTTTTCCAAAATAAGTCACGTTTTACGGTAGCACCCCAAATCAGTTTTCGCAAAGTAAAAGATTTTATTTTTAATTAACTTTGCGAAATTTTTGCACTCTGATTTCACGATAAGGCGGGGTGTTACACTCCCTCTCACCTACGCAGACTCACACACACACACACAGAGGCACACACTTCCAGCAACAACAACAGGCTGCCGTCAACGGCCCGCCACATCACCTCCGCTGTCCGCCACCAGACCGCCGCGCCGCATCTGACTTCCGGGCACAATAGTACGCCAGTCCACAGAGTCCACACGCACACACACTGACAATCGACGGCCACCACGACTACCGCCAGCCACTGACGTCCGCCGGCGCCATAAAAACTCTTCCCCCGCCCGTATGCACCACACCGCCACCAGCTCCTTCGCCTTATGCCGCATCTGACAAAACCACCGTTTTCTCCTTCTAGATCCATGACGCACACGCACGAACACACAAGGTGTGCCGGCCGATGCAAATGGTCCCGTCACAGTCACGGCGAGCTATCGTTGCCGACGCTGAGCAAGTGGACGTATGACTGATTTTTTTTTTTTATGGATGCAGATGAAGGAGACAGTGGTGGTGTTGCAGAGGAAGGAACGTTCGGGCTGGTAGGTGAGGACGGCGGCGGCAAAGACTGAAGCGCCAGTGACGCGCCGGTGGGGTTGGTGGATGTGGCCGACGATTGAATTATTTTTGAGGGTGAAGAGTTGTATGAATTGTGGGTTTTTTTTTCTGTTAATTTGAGATATTTCAAGGACCTAATTGCAATTTATTAAAATTCAATATATTGCAGCCACTCAATGTAATACCATTTTTATGGATTGACCAATTTTATGAATTGCAATTGAACACCAATTTTGAATGTGGTTTGAAGTCCAGTAAAAACTTAGAATATATTAAAATAATATTTTGCACAGTAAAAAAAAAAGCAATATTGTGAGGTTAATATGTAATTTAACAAAAATTCACAAATGCACAACAATGATACACATATTGCACAATATTGTGAAAGAATATGCACTTTAAAAATACAGTCATATTTTTTACAAAGCAAAGAATTATCAATGTTTACTCATCTAAAATCTTACAAATTCACCAATATGCTGAGTTGTTTAGGTTGTTTATCAGTAGGTTTAGTCGAACTCATCGTTTAGAATGTCAAAATTGAAGTAATCATATCAAATAGTCGAAAACCCGAATTGATCACTTTTGTCCCAAGCAAAACTCAAATCAAACTGACATAGTCGGTTTAATTTGTCAGTTAACTGAATTAACCAAAATAAACTTAAATAAATTATTTGTATTATAAGTGCATATTCATAAACTTAACATGTTCTTATGTAGTAAATTAGTATTATTATTAATATTTACTTAAGAAATGATATACATGTAAAAGATATAAAAAATATTAATAATTTTTTTATATGGTTCGTTCGTTATTTGATATTCAACAGTATTGATACAACAGAGGTTTCGAAAGAAAAAAAAAAAAACTAATAACCGCAGACATGTAAAGAATCGGACCAGTGAGTATTTTATTGGTTGGTTTTTAATATTGGTCTATCTTTACACAATCATATACGCGCTACATAATGCACAATATCAATAAATTAATCGCACATTAATACATATAAAAATACACAATAGCATAACTATGTATTTTTTCACACAATGACAATGCACAGAATATAACCTAATGTGAATTATTGCATGCATTAATCTGCATCTCATTTGACGCTATTGTGCACATTCTCTAACAATATCGTGCATTCTCACAAGTTCACTAAAATGACTCCGTCATTAGGGTTTTTCAATGGCTAGATTGGCTGACCCTATAACCCCGTCTAACTTTTCAAAATTATTGAACCAACCGACATTTTATCCCAATCGAAACTACTTTTTGAACCGAAGCGATCGATTTATTTTGGTCAAAATAGTTAAATCGTATATATGGATCGTATATATGATGTAAGAAATATTATTTCTTATCGGTTGGATCAGGTATTTCAATTATATTAAAAAGAAAGTTGATTTCAAACCGAAGCAATAAAAAATTTAAATGTGAAAAAATCCAAAACATATGGGGAATTTTTTTTATCACGAGTAGGACTATTTTAGTCGCTTGTGTTCCGCTAAAGTGCAATCTTAAATAAAGTATTGTGCATATTGTCTAACCCAATTGTGCATTTCATATCACATATATTTTTTAATTTCCACATAAATAGTCAATATTGTGCACTTTTCTTCTATTAATGTGCATTTATCACATTTTTATAAATTACATATTCAACCCACCCAAGTACTAAACTATAATTTGATCAAAATTACATAAATTGCATATAGGACCCTTGACTTCATCTAATTTCCAAACTCAAGTCCCTAGGATAAAAATTGTTGTGACGTTCACAGCACCTCTCCCGTCGCCGCCGTCCCGACCACCGGAGATTCTCCGACTGAAGCCCCCACGTACAGCTTCCGGGCCGTAGCAACCCGAAGTAAAGAAAAAGGAAGTCCGACCATGGTTGTGGATGAGCTAATCAGAGCTTTAACGCCCGACCACCATGAGCGATCGTCTTCTGTCTGTCTTACAACCGGTAGCTTCTTCAGAACCAGAGATCTCGATTTTGTTGCTTAGGATTTCCGACGTCGAGCTGCTGAGCGGGAATTCCGACTGTGTATCAATGGCCGATTTTAGCCTGGAGGTGGTTATCGCTTCGTTTTTCTCGGTTGGAACTGATCGGCAGAAGATGTTTGTCGTCGCCGTCGTGGTGGAGAAGAAGCTACGAGAAGGCGGCGGCAGCACTTCGAGAGCGACGGCGACTGGTGGTGCACTCGTGGACGGGCAACCATCTGACTATTGGATGTGGCAGCTAGACGGAAGCTGGTCTTCACCGGTGTTGGTGGTTCGCGCCGGTCGCCAGGCTGCTAACAAACGGCGGCGGATTCATTGGAGACGGGCGCTGGCGGCTGTGAGAAGGAGGCGGGCTTCTCTGTGAAAGAGGGATGGAGAACAGGGATGCGTGATGGTGGGATAGTATGTAGGGCCCACACATTATGTTTGATTTATGTTGATGTGCAAATGTCTAGACTACCCTTAATGAGGGTACAATTTTGGTCTTTTTTTAGTTCATTGGATAATCTCATCCGACGGCTAAGATTTGTTCTCATTTCTTTCATTGAGAACCATTCTCATGTGAACTCATCCCTGTTCAATATAATACCCATGAGGGCAATGGTGTAATTCACCTCAAACCTAATTATATCTCTACCACCCACTATCCCCCTCTCCCTCTCACCTACGCAGAGTCACACACACACACACACACAGAGTCACACACTTTTGAAAACAACAACAGGCTGCCGTCAACGGCCCGCCACATCACCTCCGCCGTCCGCCACCAGACCGCCGCGTCGCATCTAACTTCCGGGCACAATAGTACGCCAGTCCACAGAGTCCACACGCACACACACTGACAATGGACGACCACCACGACTACCGGCGGCCACAGACGTCCGCCGGCGCTATCAAAACTCTTCCCCCGCCCGTCTGTACCCCACCGCCACTAGCTCCTCCGCCTTATGCCGCATCTGACAAAAACCACCGTTTTCTCCTTCTGGATCCATGACGCACACACACGAACACACAAGGTGTGCCGGCCGATGCAAATGGTCCCGTCACATCCACGACGAGCTATCGTTGCCGACGCTGAGCAAGTGGACGTATGACTGAATTTTTTTTTTTATTTTTTTTTTATGGATGCAGATGAAGGAGACAGTGGTGGTGTTGCAGAGGAAGGAACGTCCGGGGGCTGGTAGGTGAGGACAACAACGACAAAGACTAAAGCGCCGGTGACGCGCCAGTGGGGTTGGTGGATGTGGCCGACGATTGAATTATTTTTGAGGGTGAAGAGTTGTATGAATTGTGGGGTTTTTTTTTGTGAATTTGAGATATTTCAAGGACCTAATTGCAATTTATTAAAATTCATTATATTGCAGCCACTCAATGTAATACCATTTTTATGGATGGACCAATTTTATGAATTTCAATTGAACACCAATTTTGAATGTGGTTTGAAGTCCAGTAAATACTTAGAATATATTAAAATAATATTTTACACAGTAAAAAAAAAAAAAGCAATATTGTGAAGTTAATATGTAATTTAATAAAAAATCACAAATGCACAACAATGATACACATAAATATTGTGAAGTTAATATGTAATTTAATAAAAATTCACAAATGCACAACAATGATACACATATTGCACAATATTGTGAAAGAATATGCACTTTAAAAAATACAGTCATATTTTTTACAAAGCAAAGAATTATCAATGTTTACTCATCTAAAATCTTACAAATTCACCAATATGCTGAGTTGTTTAGGTTGTTTATCAGTTGGTTTAGTCGAACTCATCGTTTAGAATGTCAAAATTGAAATAATCATATCAAATAGTCGAAAACCCGAATTGATCACTTTTGTCCCAAGAAAAACTCAAATCAAACTGACATAGTCGGTTTAATTTGTCAGTTAACTGAATTAACCAAAATAAACTTAAATAAATAATTTGTATTATAAGTGCATATTCATAAACTTAACATGTTGTTATGTAGTAAATTAGTATTATTATTAATATTTACTTAAGAAATAATATACATGTAAAAGATATAAAAAATATTAATAATTTTTTTATATGGTTCGTTCGTTATTTGATATTCAACAGTATTGATACAACTGAGGTTTGGAAAGAAAAAAAAACTAATAACCGCAGACATGTAAAGAATCGGACCAGTGAGATTTTATTGGTTGGTTTTTAATATTGGTCTATCTTTACACAATCATATACGCGCTACATAATGCACAATATCAATAAATTAATCGCACATTAATACATATAAAAATACACAATAGCATAACTATGTATTTTTTTCACACAATGACAATGCACAGAATATAACCTAATGTGCATTATTGCATGCATTAATATGCATCTCATTTAACGTTATTGTGCACATTGTCTAACAATATCGTGCATTCTCACAAGTTCACTAAAATGACACCGTCATTAGGTTTTTCAATGGCTAGACTGGGTGACCCTATAACCCCGTCTAACTTTTGAAAATTATTGAACCAACCGAATTTTATCCCAATCGAAACTAATTTTTGAACTGAAGCGATCGATTTATTTTGGTCAAAATAGTTGTGACCGTATAACCCCATCTAACTTTTGAAAATTATTGAACCAACCGACATTTTATCCCAATCGAAACTAATTTTTGAACTGAAGCGATCGATTTATTTTGGTCAAAATAGTTGAATCGTATATATGGATCTTATATAAGATGTAAAAAATAATATTTTTTATCGGTTGGATCAGGTATTTCAGTTATATTAAAAAGAAAGTTGATTTCAAACCGAAGCAATAAAAAATTTAAATGTGAAAAAATCCAAAACATATGGGGATTTTATTTTATCACGAGTAGGACTATTTTAGTCGCTTGTGTTCCGCTAAAGTGTAATCTCAAATAAAGTATTGTGCATATTGTCTAACCCAATTGTGCATTTCATATCACATATATTTTTTAATTTCCACATAAATAATCAATATTGTGCACTTTTCTTCTATTAATGTGAATTTATCACATTTTTATAAATTACATATTCAACCCACCCAAGTACTAAACTATAATTTGATCAAAATTACATAAATTGCATATAGGACCCTTGACTTCATCTAATTTCCAAACTCAAGTGCCTAGGATAAAAATTGCTGTGACGTTCACAGCACCTCTCCCGTCGCCGCCGTCCCGACCACCGGAGATTCACCGACTGAAGCCCCCACGTACAGCTGTCGGGCCGTAGCAACCCGAAGTAAAAAAAAAAAGGAAGTCCGACCATGGTTGTGGATGAGGTAATCGGAGCTTTAACGCCCGACCACCATGAGCGATCGTCTTCCGCCTGTCTTACGACCGGTAGCTTCTTCAGAACCAGAGATCTCAATTTTGTTGCCCAGGATTTCCGGCGTCGAGCTGCTGAGCGGGAATTCCGACTGTGTATCAATGGCCGATTTTGGCCTGGACTTCGAGAGCGACGGCGACTGGTGGTGCACTCGTGGACGGGCAACCATCTGACTATTGGATGTGGCGGCTAGACAGAAGCTGGTCTTCACCGGTGTCGGTGGTTCGCGTCGGTCGCCAGGCTGCTAACAGACGGCGGCGGATTCATCGGAGACAGGCGCTGGTGGCTGTGAGAAGGAGGCGGGCTTTTCTGTGAAAGAGGGATGGAGAACAGGGATGCGTGATGGTGGGATAGTATGTAGGGCCCACACATTATGTTTGATTTATGTTGATGTGCAAATGTCTAGACTACCCTTAATGAGGGTACAATTTTGGTCATTTTTTAGTTCATTGGATAATCTCATCCGATGGCTAAGATTTGTTCTCATTTCTTTCATTGAGAACCATTCTCATGTAAACTCATCCCTGTTCAATATAATACCCATGAGGGCAATGGTGTAATTCACCTCAAACCTAATTATATCTCTACCACCCACTTTCCCCCTCTCCCTCTCACCTACGCAGACTCACACACACACACACACACACACACACACAGAGGCACACACTTCCGGCAACAACAACAGGCTGCCGTCAACGGTTCGCCACATCAACTCCGTCGTCCGCCACCAGACCGCCGCGTCGCATCTAACTTCTGGGCACAATTGTACGCCAGTCCACAGAGTCCACACGCACACACACTGACAATCGACGGCCACCACGACTACCGCCGGCCACAGACGTCTGCCGGCGCCATCAAAACTCTCCCCCCGCCCGTCTGCACCCACCGCCACCAGTTCCTCCGCCTTATGTCGCATCTGACAAAAACCACCGTTTTCTCCTTCTGGTTTCATGACGCACACGCACGAACACACAAGGTGTGCCGGCCGATGCAAATGGTCCCGTCACAGCCACGGCGAGCTATCGTTGTCGACGCTGAGCAAGTGGACGTATGACTGAATTTTTTTTTTTTTTTTTTTTGTTTATGGATGCAGATGAAGGAGACAGTGGTGGTGTTGCAGAGGAAGGAACGTCCGGGGGCTGGTAGGTGAGGACGGCGACGACAAAGACTGAAGCGCCGGTGACGCGCCGGTGGGGTTGGTGGATGTGGCCGACGATTAAATTATTTTTGAGGGTGAAGAGTTGTATGAATTGTGGGTTTTTTTTGTGAATTTGAGATATTTAAAGGACCTAATTGCAATTTATTAAAATTCAATATATTGCAGCCACTCAATGTAATACCATTTTTATGGATGGACCAATTTTATGAATTGCAATTGAACACCAATTTTGAATGTGGTTTGAAGTCCAGTAAATACTTAGAATATATTAAAATAATATTTTACACAGTAAAAAAAAAGTAATATTGTGAAGTTAATATGTAATTTAATAAAAATTCACAAATGCACAACAATGATACACATATTGCACAATACTGTGAAAGAATATGCACTTTAAAAATACAGTCATATTTTTTACAAAGCAAAGAATTATCAATGTTTACTCATCTAAAATCTTACAAATTCACCAATATGCTGAGTTGTTTAGGTTGTTTATCAGTTGGTTTAGTCCAACTCATCGTTTAGAATGTCAAAATTGAAATAATCATATCAAATAGTCGAAAACCCGAATTGATCACTTTTGTCCCAAGCAAAACTCAAATCAAACTGACATAGTCGGTTTAATTTGTCAGTTAACTGAATTAACCAAAATAAACTTAAATAAATCATTTGTATTATAAGTGCATATTCATAAACTTAACATGTTCTTATGTAGTAAATTAGTATTATTATTAATATTTACTTATGAAATAATATACATGTAAAAGATATAAAAAATATTAATAATTTTTTTATATGGTTCGTTCGTTATTTGATATTTAACAGTATTGATACAACTGAGGTTTCGGAAGAAAAAAAAGCTAATAACCGCAGACATGTAAAGAATCGGACCAGTGAGTATTTTATTGGTTGGTTTTTAATATTGGTCTATCTTTACACAATCATATACACGCTACATAATGCACAATATCAATAAATTAATCGCACATTAATACATATAAAAATACACAATAGCATAACTATGTATTTTTCACACAATGACAATGCACAGAATATAACCTAATGTGCATTATTGCATGCATTAATATGCATCTCATTTAACGTTATTGTGCACATTGTCTAACAATATCGTGCATTCTCACAAGTTCACTAAAATGACACCGTCATTAGGGTTTTCAATGGTTAGACTGGCCGACCCGATAACCCCATCTAACTTTTGAAAATTATTGAACCAACCAACATTTTATCCCAATCGAAACTAATTTTTGAACCGAAGCGTCCGATTTATTTTGGTCAAAATAGTTGAATCGTATATATGGATCGTATATATGATGTAAAAAATAATATTGCTTATCGGTTGGATCAGGTATTTCAGTTATATTAAAAAGAAAGTTGATTTCAAACCGATGCAATAAAAACTTTAAATGTGAAAAAATCCAAAACATATGGGGATTTTTTTTATCACGAGTAGGACTATTTTAGTCGCTTGTGTTCCGCTAAAGTGCAATCTCAAATAAAGTATTGTGCATATTGTCTAACCCAATTGTGCATTTCATATCACATATATTTTTTAATTTCCACATAAATAGTCAATATTGTGCACTTTTCTTCTATTAATGTGCATTTATCACATTTTTATAAATTACATATTCAACCCACCCAAGTACTAAACTATAATTTGATCAAAATTACATAAATTGTATATAGGTCCGTTGACTTCATCTAATTTCTAAACCCAAGTCCCTAGGATAAAAATTGTTGTGACGTTCACAGCACCTCTCCCGTCGCCGCCGTCCCGACCACCGGAGATTCGCCTACTGAAGCCCCCACGTACAGTTGCCGGGCCGTAGCAACCCGAAGTAAAAAAAAAAAGGAAGTCCGACCATGGTTGTGGATGAGCTAATTGGAGCTTTAACGCTCGACCACCATGAGCGATCGTCTTCCGCCTGTCTTACAACTGGTAGCTTCTTCAGAACCAGAGATATCGATTTTGTTGCCCAGGATTTCCGACGTCGAGCTGCTGAGCAGGATTTCCGACTGTGTATTAATGGCCGATTTTGGCCTGGAGGTGGTTATCGCTTCGTTTTTCTCGGTTGGAACTGATCGGCGGAAGATGTTTGTGTTGGAGTAGTATACCCGGCGTTCCAATCAGATTGGACGTATTCTACTTGTAAATACAATCTATTGGAATTATATTAAATAATAAGGCATTACTTTATTTTAAGAGTAAGTATTTATCATATATTTGCACTTAAGATAAAATCCCTAGATCACTTATAGCTATAAGATATGGTTGCGCATAGAGATGGTGATCATGGAACATATCTTGAAAGCCGTGATCTTAAATACAGTTCAAGTCGTTGGATGTTTCGAGATGGGATATCGAATAAATCCGGAAAAGACTTGCACATAGTATGTATGCTTATTAGATAAGAATGTTGCATTCCATCAATATTAGCGTGTGACACAAATACATATATGTGGGTGCTTGTTAGAGAACAAGTTCACTGAACATGACCGTATGAAAATTCTTAATGAAAGTTTATCATGTCGAATAAGAATTTTCATGTTACAATAGTACATGATTAATCCTTAGACTTGAGGCACGATGGTAACTTTGTGCATATTATATTTTACTTTGATTTATCCTTTTGATTGCTAGCACAATCGTATAAAGGGATATTTTGGTTATTATATTAATATGTATGGAAGTTTGTCAGTGGCCAACAAAGGATTCGACACTTATGAAGATAAGTGAATTTCTTATGTGTTTCATAGTTAGTAATTCAAAGTCCTTGGCCAAGGCGGGATGAATAGAGATTCATAAACGAATTACTAAACTTGAAATGGAATCATAGTTATTAAATCAATTTGGGTTTCGACAAAATCATACCCAAAGATTTAATCGGGAAATTGGATGTCGAAAGGATTTTACATGTATGGACTTGTAATCGAAATAGGTTTACTCGCTATTCACTTAATACTAGATTCATGCTACTTGCTAGATGTTCCCATGATATGTGGGTTCTTGAATTAAAGAGTTAATTCAAGAATAAGAGTTAATATGAGTAACTCAAATTACGAAGAGTTGTAAACCCACTACTAGTATTAATTGTGAACCTAAAAGGTCACACCAATTTTTGAATGAAGGTAAAATTCAAATAGTATTTCTAAAGAGTTAGAATTAATTGACAAATCTAATTTGATTAGATATCAATTAAAGAAATATATTAAATTAATCAATTAGATTGATTAATTGAATTTTGGATATTAATTTAGTAATTAATAGAATTACTAATTCATAGTTTGAATTTAAAATTGAATTTTAAATTTCAAATCCAAATAATAATAAGATAATTAAATAAGGAAATAGAAGAATGAATTAAAATAATAAAGTCTTGAAAAATGTTTCCAAGAATTATTATTTTATTATTTATCTTTAATATGTTTGAAGATTAAATATTAATAAGAATAAATTAATTATGGTGGTTTGGAGTTGTTAACCAATCCACATAATTAATCTTATTTTTATTAAAACAATAATGGTGGTTATAAACCACTCCACATTATTAATTAAAAGTCAATATTTGGTATGATTATTTAAATAAAATCTGATTTTATTTAAAATAAAATATATCAAATATTGATTATTTTATGCTAAAATGTTTAATATAAATAGGTGCAAAATGTTTGCACATTAATAGCTAAGTTTTGAGCAAAATTCTTCCAAGAAAAAATTCATTCAAAGAGTTGAGTGATAATACAAGAAAGTGTTCTTGAAAAATTTCCTTATAAATATATATTCTATACTTCTTGAAAAACCGAGTAGTTTCTACTAGCGAAGAAACTATAGTCGGAACCAAAGTTCAAAAGGTGGATACGATTAGAGAGAAGACATTTGGATTCCTAAAGTGAGTAACCACAAGAAGTGATCGTTACCAAACTGGGAATTGATTTCCTCATACATCGTCGGTTTTGAAGGAGTTCAAGAACAAAGGTAATTTTTATAAATTACATATCAAATCAAAATTAGTAAAAGTTACTAGATTTTAAATGATGCTTATTTGTTATCTCGTTATACTTATGTACGGAATAAGTATTTATAAGATAAATACTTATAAAATTTTAAATTCCGCTGCAAACTCTGTTCCGTACAGTATATCGAACCCAACAGTTTGTCGTCGCCGTCGTGGTGGAGAAGAAGCTACGAGAAGGCGGCGGCAGCACTTCGAGAGCGACGTCGACTGGTGGTGCACTCGTGGACGAGCAACCATCTGACTATTGGATGTGGTGGCTAGACGGATGCTGGTCTTCACCGGTGTCGGTGGTTTGCGCCGGTCGCCAGGCTGCTAACAGACGGCGGCGAATTCATCGGAGACGGGCACTGGCGGCTGCGAGAAGGAGACGGGCGTTTCTGTGAAAGAGGGATGGAGAACAGGGATGCGTGATGGTGGGATAGTATGTGGGGCCCACACATTATGTTTGATTTATGTTGATGTGCGAATGTCTAGACTACCCTTAATGAGGGTACAATTTTGGTATTTTTTTAGTTCATTGGGTAATCTCATCCGACGACTAAGATTTGTTCTCATTTCTTTCATTGAGAACCATTCTCATGTGAACTCATCCCTATATATA
>CACSLK010011054.1:46534-59516 GCA_902706635.1 Striga hermonthica | reverse complement strand
TAATTGAATTTTGGATATTAATTTAGTAATTAATGGAATTATTAATTAATAGTTGGAATTTAAAATTGGATTTTAAATTTCAAATCCAAATAATAATATGATTATTAAATATGAAAATTGGAAGAAAAGATTTAAATAATAAAGTCTTGAAAAATGTTTTCAAGAATTATTATTTTATTGTTTTATCTTTAATATGATTAATGATTCAAATAATTGAGAGACAAAATAATGGTGGTTGATGGTGGTTATAAACCACTCAACATTATTAATTAAAAGTCAATATTTGGTATGATAATTTAAATAAAATCTGATTTTATTTAAAAATAAATAATTATCAAATATTGATTATTTTATGCTAAAATGTTTAGTATAAATAGGTGCAAAATGTTTGCACATAAATTGCTAAGTTTTTCTAAGTTCTTCCAAAGAGAAAAATCATCCAAATAGTTGAGTGATAAAGCAAGAAAAGGTTCTTGTAAAATTTCCTTATAATTATATATATATATTCTATACTTATTGAAAAACCGAGTAGTTTCTACTAGCGAAGAAACTATAGTCGGAACCGGAGTTCAAAAGGTGGATACTCTTAGAGGGAAGACATTTGACTTCCTAAAGCGAGTAACATCAAGAAGTGGACGTTACCAAACCGGGAATTGATTTCCTCATCCATCGTCGTTTTTGAAGCAGTTCAAGAACAAAGGTAATTTTATAAATTACATATCAAATCAAAATTAGTAAAAATTGCTAGATTTTAAATGATGCTTATTTGTTATCTCGTTATACTTATGTACGGAATAAGTATTTATGAGATAAATACTTATAAAATTTTAAATTCCGCTGCAAACTCTGTTCCGTACAGTATATCGAACCCAACAAATACATATTATATTGTACAAAAATTATATTATTTCAATTTATTATAATTTTTTAAATTAAAATGTTGATACTTCATACATATATTTTAATGCCAGAACATTAGTTTACTTCCAGACTTCCACTTTCCGCATTCCACATACAATTTTATTTTTTATTTTTTATTTTTTTTTTACTTTTTTAACTCTTTGTGTAATTAAAATTAAAAAGAGGATTGAATTGAAAATATAGAAGTACAGACGCATTTTTTTTGCAGGAACGCAAATTTGCGTCAAAATCAGGAGAGAGAAACTCAAAAACTCATTTTGAGTTTGAGTTTGCAGTACCATTGGGAAGATTTTCCCCCAATTTTTGCGTTCTGCCGCTCGGTTCAAGAATTAAAAGACCATTGTTCTTTAAATTTCAATTTAAATCCGCGAAAAATCTTGAACTCACTGATTTTTATCATACAAAAACCAAATTAAATTAAACTATGTAACGATGTCGATTTAAATGTAAATAATAATATAATAGTTTTAAAAATTATTTAAAACTTGAAACAAAATTTTCTTTCTAATTCTTAAACATTAGTTATATAATTTTTATTAGAGAAAAAACAAATAAAGTAAAATAATTTTTTTTATATAGTTATATTATACTTTATTTTTCTTTTTATTGGCATTCTTTTTTTTAGTTATATCATATAATATAGTTTTCTTTTTGTTGAAATAAATAAAAGTAAAACAAAAAAATATATATATGCACCGGCCATCAAACAGTTTCTCACATCAAACTTCAAACCATTTTGTTTTGAATATAAATAATGTGACGTCGCTACCACGCCCTTTATGAAAAGTAACATCAAAAATAAAAAATAAAAATAAAAAAATAAAAATAAAATAGGAAGTTGAGCAGTAAGGGATCGACAGCAAATGTTAATAATTAATGTGCTTGATGCCACAGCAAATGTAAATTATATTCTATATTCATGATTGCTCTGGATCCTCCTACAAGTGTATTCAATTATTCATTGACTTTTGAATATTTGCAAGTTTACAAATTAAAATAGTGTAATTTTAAAATATAAAAGATAAAAGTATAACTAAAACGTTCTTAGTTTAAAAATATAAAAGATAAAAATGTAATTAAAACATTTCGCGTTAGGCAATGCGTCGCGTTTTGATATTTATAATACACGTAGCATAAATAGCGTAGCGTATTACGCAAGCTATTCGAGTAATTCATTTTTAAATCCAGAAATAATAATATATATATATAACCACATAAGAAAATAAATAATTGAAATGGTCTTAAACCATAAACTTGGATATTCAATCTAATAAATTAAATTCAAATATTAATTCTTACAGACAACCAAAGTCTTAGGGGGTGATTGGATATGAATTCAACTAGTAGATTTTTTTTTTTAAACTACAGTTAAGTTTGAAAAAAGTAGTATTGTTAGTTGTTAGTGGATATATTAAAATAATATTTAAATTAAAATAATTAAAGTTCATTTGATGTAAAAGTAGGTGATAAATGATTGAAAATGATGGTTAGTTAAAATTATGTGAGTGGATGAATAGTGAATTAAAGTTGATGTGTAATAATGATTGGTTGATATTATTTAATTATATTGATAATATTGGAGATAATTTAGTTGAGTTAAAGTTGAGTTAAATTTGAGTTTTGAGTGAGATATTTACTGTACAATTGATATACAATCATCGTAAATACTATCAAAGTTAGGGATATTTCTACTATAAAAAATCTTTAACACAATTTCAACAAATTCTTTTTTCTTTTAAGAGAAACACCCAAGAGGGTGGGGGTTAGGCCGAACCCGCAACCTGTATATATAGAATTGCCCTAAATGGGCTAAAAGTCACAATCTACAAGTACAATGTTATGGAGAGTTCTCTCTTGTGGGGATTCCCTTTCTCTTTTTAGAGCTTTTCTAGTTCCATATCTGTGGATCTCTATCTTTCTCAGTTTTAGATCGTCTCATTGTGTTGAACTTGCAGTATGACCTTCTCGTTTAGAGTTCTTTTTTCTCCTTGTTCTCTCTTCCTTTTCCCCTGCTTGTTGGAGTCGTTTCAGGGTTTTCTCAGGGTCGTCTGTTAGGGTTTCTTCTAGAGTCCTTTCTGTTCTCGCTCTTCTTCTTTGCTATTTTCCTTTCTAACTGGTGTCGATTGCTTGTTTTTTCCTCTATCTTCCTACTGTTGCAGGTTGATCCCTCGGATTCTGCTACTTCTAGTGGGTTTGAGATTCGTATAGATCGATGGCGCAGGATATCACAGATAAGATGGTCAAATTTGAGCTATCTGATAAGGAAAAGGAAAGAGTAGTTATATCGGATCTCGACATAGAGCTCGGAATGCATGAGTGTTCACTCAGTTTGATTGGGAGAATTGTTGGAGAAAAGAAAGTCAACCTGGGAGGGCTTAAAGCTACAATGTGCATTGTTTGGAGAACGAGTTTTCCCTTCACTGTGTGTCCGTTGGACGATAATCACTTTCATTTCCTGTTCCAAGCAGCGGAAGACAAAGCCAGAACTGGCCGTGTTTGGTCCTTTGACGGGCAGTATCTCCTACTTAAGGAATAGAAGAAAGGGGAAACAACATTCAAGGATGAGGAGCTAATGGTGGATCTATTGGTTCAGATTCACAAATTGCCACTCCACTGGATCTCAGCAGAAACGGGTTTGAAAGTGGGTCAGGTCTTTGAGCAAGTGAAAGATGTGGTGATTCCTAGTCCAGATAACAGCTTTATGAATGGCAAAGTGGTCAGAATGCTGGTGCAAGTTAATATGCTTGAACCCATCCCCAGAGGAACCTTTATCAAACAGGGTGCGGATGAGCAATGGGTTGAATTCATGTATGAGAACTTATTGACTTTTTGCTTCTATTGTGGGTGTATTGGGCACTCGGACAGAACTTGTGTGTATAAGAAGGCTGATATCTTGAGGAACAAAATGAGAACTGGTCAGATTGGGGATTGGTTGAGGAGCTCTTTCTTCTCCCATAATCTTTCAAAGAATCATAAACCCTCTACTGAAGAGGCCACTAAGCCTAATTCAGAGTCTAGTAAAGATGCTATCCTAGGCTCACATGTTGAGACCCCTTGTAATATGGTTAATCCGGTGTCATTGGGTAGTAAGCTTAACAATGCTGATTTAGTTGAGAGCAACCCTAGTGATAGTAAGCTAGCTGGGTTCAGTATTGGGGAAAATAGGTCTGAGGAGAGCTCTAAGGGCTGTCCTGATTCCCAAAAGGATAAGGCAGCCTATGTTGTGGCTATGGATTTAGATCTTGCTAACCTAGTGAATGTTCCTGTTGCTCACAGCTCAGCAACTCCCTCCCTTTCTAAATCCAAAAAATCATTCACTAGAACAACTAGAAACAAAGCTATAGCTGCTGAGATCCATAGCATTGACTCTCCAGTTGATGCTTCCATTATTGTTAATGATAATCAGAGTCTTAAAAGGAAAACTAAGGATGCTTTACCCTTTGATAATGCCCCTGTGAATATTGTTTTGAAAAAACAAAATCTTGAGACTCTTGTTTCTGACAAAATGGTGGAGGAAACCAGCCATAACTGGTCCCAAAGTGATAAATGAGAGTTCTGGTGTGGAAGTGTAGAGGTCTGGGAGGGCCCTCTACAAATCCCTAGCTGAAGGATAAACTAAAATCCTACCTTCCAGATTTTGTGTTCATTTCAGAAATAAAAAAGAAAAAAATTCTTTGTTGATACTGTGTGTAAGAATTTGCCTGTTATTAATAATTGGGAGTATGTATCCCTCTTGGTAGGAAAGGGGGTCTTTTGCTAGGTTGGTCCCCTGGGGTTAATGTTTTAGAAGTGATTAGTAATGATTTCTATTTTCAGGTTTGTTTTGCTTTAGGTGGTAAGGTTGATAAAATGTGGGCTATCTTTATCTATGCCAGTGTCTATCCCTTGGAGAGGCAATCCCAATGGGAATTTTTGAGGCAGTCCCTGTCCTCTTGGGGCAATGTCTGGTGTTTGGGGGGAGATTTCAATTGATGGGTCTATTTCCGGATCTGGGGTGAACCGGTGGAAAATCGCCCGAATTTGGAATGAACCGATGAGAACGAGCTCAGATCTGTCCTGATGGTCTCCAAAATGCTATCGAACCACAAGAACACCTGCAAGAACTCAACGCCGGAGGGATTTCCGGCGTAGAGCCTCCAACGCTCAAGTCAGTATGTGAAAGAGACGAAGAGAGCTGCTCTGAGAGAGCAGCAACAATAATGAAAAGAATATGAAATGAATGGGAGTTAGGGTTTTGGGATTACCTCAGTTCCTTTATATAGAAGTGCAACATTTACCTGAAGTCCCCAAAGTGCCCCGACCGACTTACTGGAAATGTCCAAAATACCCTGGTCGGTTCGTATTCTGCCCATTTCCTAGTCAGCATCTAGATCCTTCCTTAGCTTCCTTCTTATCCTTAACTTTCCCTCGATATGCTGAGGTGTATCAAAGTTGTCGAGATCTATGAACTGCAAGATCCTTTCAGTCGACCTAAGATATCGACTCGAGTCGACTGGATCGTATTCAACCGCTAGTGGATCCTGATACGTCTGACCATCGTCCTAGAAGAAATAGACTTATGTTAGTTGACATGTGTACATCGACTTAGACGAGTGCCGGGATCGTTGACCGTGAGTATCATGAAGAGCCTTATTGGCGGAGTCAACTTTGCTAAAGTCGACTTGATAATCTCTGAACCGTGATGATATGGACCGTTATGAGCCAGTGTGGCTATATCATCAATGATATTTTAAACAATGAAGAGAAACAAGGGGGTCTTATTAGGAGCGAGGGTAGCTTTTCTAGCTTTAGAAGTTTTATCCAGAGTCTTGGGGTTTGTGACTGTCCAGTGGTTGGTCATCCCTACACCTGGTCTAATGGTAGACAAGGGACTGACTTTGTTGAGGAAAGGTTAGACAGGTTCCTACTTTTCTTAGAATGGCTCCTCACTTTCCCCAAATCATCAGTTCTTCATGTTCCCATGGTATCATTTGATCACTTCTTGCTGTTACTGGAAACTGATAATATGAAGAGGGTCCACAGAAAGAGATTCTGTTTTGACGGTAGATGGGCCAAAATTGAGGGGTATGAGGAGTGTGTTTCTAAAGCTTGGGGGATGGCAGTTAAAGGCAGAGGTCTATATAGCTTTTAGTAGAGACTAAGGCATGTAAAAATAAGCTTGTTGGGATGGTTAGCTACCCAGCATACTAACTCTTCAAAGGTGATTCAAATGTGCAATGCCAAGCTTGAGTTGTTAGGCCAGCAGGGAGGGGAGGGGGGGGGGGGCAAGAACTGGGAAGAATGGACAGATTGCATACAAAAGTTGCATCAAGCCTATCTGGATGAAGAATGTTACTGGAAAACCAAATCTAGGCAGAGATGGCTGAAAGAGGGGGACATGAATACACGGTTTTTCCAGGCTTGTGTCAGACAAAGGAGAGGGAACAATGCTCTTGTGCTAATCTGCTTCACACTAATGGAGGAATTTGCAAGAACAGAGCAGAAATAGTGGGGGTTGTGTCAGATTACTTTCAGCAATTGTTCAAGTCTGCAAATCCTGTATTTGATGAGAAGGTGCTGCTAGGTATACCTTCTTCAATCACTCCAGATATGAATCTCAAACTCACTAGAAATGTGGATGAACAGGAAATCAAAACTGCTCTATGGGAAATGGAGCCTAGCAAGGCACCAGGTATAGATGGCTTCTCCCCAGCTTTTTTTCATTCTTCTTGGTCCTTAATTAAATCTGATCTCTGTTTTGCTGTTAAAAACTTCTTCTCAGCTGGGGTTATTCCTAAAGCAACAAACCATACAGTTATCACATTGATACCCAAAATAAAAAATCCTCAAAGAGTCTCTGATTTTAGGCCCATTAGTCTGTGCACAGTTACATATAGAATCATTGCAAAAATCCTTTCTACTAGGCTTGAGAGTGTTTTGAGTGTTTGCATCTCTAATTTCCAGGCTGCCTTTGTTCCTGATCGTCAAATCCTAGATAATGTTATTATTGCTAACGAATGCATTCACTATTTGAACAGTAAAAAGAAGGGTAGAACAGGTTATATGGCCCTTGAAATTGACATGGCTAAAGCCATTGACCGGGTGGAATGGCCCTTCCTTATGCAGGTTTGTAGGAAAATGGGTTTAATGATACTTTTCAGGGTTGGATTTTGGTTTGTCTGAGTAATTCCTTTTTTTCATTCAATATTGAGGGTCAAGCTCTTGGGACTGTCACCCCTTCTAGGGGTATTAGGCAGGTAGACCCTCTGTCTCTCTACCTTTTCATCATAATGTCTGAGGCTCTGTCTAATTTACTTCACCAAGCCTGTATTTCTTCTAATTTTCAGGGGCTAAGGATTAGTAGGCACTCTCCCAGTATCTCTCATTTATTCTTTGCCAATGATGCCCTTATCTTTTGTCAGGCTGATTTGTATCATGCTACCACTCTCTTTAACATCTTTAATAGGTATTGTTCTGTTTCAGCGCTGGCCATTAATCTCCATAAATCCAACATCTTCTCTTCAGCTAATATTTCTGAGCCTCTGAGAAATGACATCTGCCACATATTCTAAGGTATTGTTCTTGCTAAAGCTCTAGATATTTAGGGCTTCCCCTTGGCATAGGTAGAAGCAAAAAACAAACTTTTGATTTTGTGAAAGAATGTGTTAAATCCCGCATGTTTAGCTGGAAGAATATATTTCTTAGTGAAGCAGGGAGGGAAATCTTGATCAAGACCACCCTCAGTGCTTTGCCAGTCTATGTTATGTCAGTCTTTAAACTGCCTGTGGGGGTTTGTCAGGATTTATGTAGAGAGTTTGCTGAGTTTTGGTGGGGTAAGAGTGAAGAAGGGAGAGATAGGATTCATTGGGCAAATTGGGGTAGTCTGGCTAAGCATAGATGGGAAGGGGGTCTG
This sequence comes from Striga hermonthica, assembly GCA_902706635.1. NCBI lineage: Eukaryota > Viridiplantae > Streptophyta > Magnoliopsida > Lamiales > Orobanchaceae > Striga > Striga hermonthica. The sequence goes on along the minus strand of CACSLK010011054.1, from coordinate 51,703 downwards.
GATTTCAGGGACATTGGGGACTTTAACATAGCTCTAATCCTTAGGCAAATTTGGAGTGTTCTTACCAAGCAACTGCCTTATGAGCAAAGTTATTAGGGGGAAGTATTTGTATCAGCAGGATTTCATGGATGTTGTTAAAAAAGTAATGATTCTTGTATGTGGAAGGGGTGGTTAGAGGTTAAGCCTTATTTAGTTTTGGGGGGCAGATTTCAGGTAAGAAATAGGAGGGCTATAGATGTGTGAAAATCTCCTTGGGTCCCTAACATCCCAAAATTTCGGCCAGAATGTCATTTTGCAGGAGACAAGGAGCATATCCAAAAGGTTTCGGATCTTTTTGCTGCTAATGGCTTGAAATGGGACACTGAGCTTGTGTAGCAAACTTTCAGCCCCCATGTGGCTGCTCAGATCTTAAAGATTCACATTAGCCACAGAGGCATTCCTGACAAACTCATATGGCACACTCATAAGCAGGGGCATTTTTCTGTTCAAGAAGCCTATAGAGCTATTAGAGCTAACAAGAAGGAAGTAGCAGGTGGAGAGGGGTCAAGTACAGACAGGAATACCAATATGAAGCACATCTGGAGCAAAACTTGGCATCTCCCTGTTAAACCAAAAATCAGGAATTTCCTCTGGAAATGTTGGCATAATTGGTTGGGAACAAAAGATAACCTGTGCAAAAGGGGAGTTCTCTCAGATATGATTTGCTGCTGGTGTGGGGAGAAGGATGAGAACTTAGAACACTTGCTTTTCTTTTGCCCCAGAGCTCAGGCTGTTTGGAAGTTAGCTGGCCTATTCTGGGACAAGCTCCAGGCAGACCACATGTGCTTCAAAGATTGGTGGGAGGATCTGTGTTCAATTAATGACAATAGAATCAACAGAGACAGAATTACCCTCTCCACATACCTACTTTGGTGGCTGCGGAGAACTAAAAATGCCTGGATATTCAAGAAGGAGAAGATCACTGAGAAGATGCTAGTGGAAGGGGCCAAGAATGTGTAATTAGAATTTGAAGCTGCAAAGGAATCCTATGGAATTTCTGACAGGAGACAGGGAGTAGGGTTTCTTTCACCAGCTCCCAGTGCTAATGTCTTCAGTCAGGTTTCATGGAAAATCAGGGGTATGGCTTGCACAGCTAATCATGAGAGGATTCACTGGTTTCTCAAGAAAAACTCCCAAGCTAGCTGTCAGACAGAGGACTCCTTAGTGCAAATCAGAAAATGGCTGTGTTTAGGGGTTGAGCAGCAATGGAAATCAATTGATATTTTCATAAGGGATGAAGATCTCAAGAGAAGGCTAAATAGCAGAGCCCCTTTTAGCTAAACATGGATATGCTGGCCAGGGACATTCATTCACTCATGGAAGAATTTCAAGCTGTGTCATTCCCCCAAAGCATCTAGATCCTGGTGTAATTTTGGTCTTTCTTGGTTGTCTTTAGGCTTCTCTTTTTCTTTTTCTGTAGTATGTTTTTCTGTTTTTTCTTTTCTTGTCTTGTAGTTTGCTTGATTTGGACCTCGTGTGGTCGTGTAAGGAGCTCTTTTTGAGTATTCCCATGAACTTGTAGTCCTTTGGCTAGCCGGTTTGTACATGGATGTTTCTCTTTTATTGAAATTTGATGTTTGTTAAAAAAAATAAATAAAAATTAGTACAATGTCTGGAATACATCAAGTCAAATAAAAAGCAAAACCAGAAACGAAAAAGAAAACAAGAAAAGGCTAGCAACAGGCCAATAATACAAAGACAACGTCTCTTGGTCCGGAAGGGTCCAGGAAAAAAGCCAGCGTCACAGGAGGGCGGAAGAGCGGATGCACCAATGGTATGACCGGCTTCACAAATCTGAATGAAGGGTATCACATATGGTCCATCCGTATAAGTGTACGAAGGCAGAGAAGAATATCGTCAGGATGAAGTATGCACCTCTGGGGGGTGAAGGATCTGATGTCTGCGAGGAAGTCAGCAGGACGGTCCCCCTCACGGAAGATGTGCGAGATCTGAAAATGAATTGACCGAAGAATGACCCTAATACACATGAGCGGATGTTAAATCTGTCATGTGCCATAATAGCCAGTGGTCAAAAGAGTGATAACAACGGCAGCGTCCAACTCTATCCAAATGTGAGAGGAGATCGAGACAGCAATCTGAAGACTGATCTAAAGCGCCTGAATCTCACTAATCAACCAGGTATTTAGGGCTACATCTGGGAATTGACAAGTCAAACAAAGAGGCATTTCAATGTGTGATTAATGCAGCCAGAGCTAAGCTTACAAGTTGGAAAAACAAACTCCTCTCACCTGCAGGTAAGGAAGTTCTGATAAAGGATGTTCTTTGTGCTCTCCCTATCTTTACTATGGCTTATTTCAAGCTGTCTGTGTCAGTTGGTAAGGAAATCTCCAGGCTTTGTGCTACATATTGGTGTAGGAGAGGGGAAAATCAGGAGCATGGTACTCGTCGAAAATCCTAGAATCACATGTCCATACCCAAAAATGAAGGTGGGCTTGGCTTTCAAGATCTCAAGTTGTTTAATGAAGCTCTAATATGCAAACAACTTTGGAGAATCACCTCACAACCCAACCTTTTGGTCATTCAAGTCCTAAAAAGCAAGTATTATCCACATTCTTCAATCTTTGAGGTTGTGAAGAGTCAAATTAGCTCATGGTTGTGGAAAAGTTGGTTGGTCATTCTTTCATTGTTCTCCAAGAGATTCAAAATTGAGATTAGAAACGGGGAATCTACGAAAATTGAGATGGCTGCTGGATTCATAGGTCACCTACTCAAAAACCTTCAATGTTATAACTGGCCAGAGGACACCTCATTTGGGTTAAGGACCTCATGTGTAGCAATGGTCACAGCTGGAACGAATGGTTAGTGAAGCAGAGCTTCAGTCCTGAGGAAAGAAAATCCATTCTGGAAATATCAACTCTGAACCCCAATAAAAGTGACAGAATGTTCGGGTGTCTTGAGAACAAGGGAGTGTTTTCTGTCTCTTCTTCCTATGCTTTTCTTATTCACAAATTCAAAGGCTTCGACATTCCAGAATGCAGCTTTACCAATAAATCCACTATGGCTGGCAGAGCTAAAGGTTGGCATCTTAAAGTTCATAACAAGATGAAACATTTCCTTTGGAAACGTTACACATCTACCCTACCTGTTAAGGTTTGTCTGGCCAAGAAGGGCATGGATCTTGATATAATATGTCAATCATGTGGGGAGGCACCTGAGATGATTGAACATGTTTCCCTCTCTTGTGAGAGAGCTAAAAAGCTTTCGGATATAGGGCCTGTCAAGTGGGATGGCATCACTCAGGCTGAAACTAGATTTTCTTCCTGGTGGTGGCAAGTCTGTGCAACTAGTCAATCAGAGGTTCATGAGGAGAGGATACAACTAACCACTTATATGCTCTGGTGGTTGTGGGAGGCTAGGAACCTTTGGCTATTCCAGGAGACCAAGTTTCCAGTGAAGATGATGCTTGTAGCAGCCATCAGGGATTGGCATGAGTTCACCTCTGTGCTTTCTTAGTTTGCTTGGCTTGTTCTGTTTCCTTTGGTTTCTGTTTTTCATCTTGTAGTTCTTGTGGTTTGTTTGTACTCTTTTCTATTTTGTTTTCCTTCTGGGTTATAGAGAAGTGATCTTAGCTAGGCTTTGGCAGTGGGTAAGTTAGCTTCTTATCTTATTTTTAGCTTTGTGTTGATTCCCTTGATTGGGGCTTTAGGCCGCTTGTTGCGCGTCCTCTCAATTTGCTATTTTCGGTTGTTGGTCGCTTTATATTCGAACATTGTCCCCGTTGAGTTGTTATAACACTTCTATCATTTCAAAAAAAAAAGAACAAAGTAATAATTAATTCAAAATGTGGTCCGCAATTTTGCACTTAATTTTTTTATTTTATTTATAATCTATGATAAAATGCATTAAAATGATTATTTTATGGTGTATTACTGAATTAGATTTTTATTATATTTGTTATTAATAATTTATGTTGTATTCATATTTTCTAAATCATTTTTTTAATTAATACAGTTTTATTTATAATGATAGATGTAATTATTTTTTATTTTATACAATATGGATGTCAAATCGAAACTAATTAAAATATGATTATTTTGAGATATAACATACAAAAAATAATAAAAATAAAAAATTATAAACATTTAAAAATAAAAAGAATACATCTCCGTCTTACATATATGAAAAAATATGAGCAGTTGTAGGCTTGACACGTGGCGAATTTTTTGGACAAAAATGCCCCTACAATTGGCCCCTTTTTGCACAACTGCCTCTATTTGATGCTTTATCTCACAATCCATCATTCCCATTTCTTCTCCCACCAAACCCTACTTGTCGCCATTCTTTTTTGCGTGTTCCTTTATTTCAGGCTTTCAGCAGATTTCTTTTCATCCAGAGATCACGCAGAAAATCTGCTTCAGGCTTTCTTTTACTTTTTCTTCTTTCCCGAAAATCTCTTGATCTTCTTTGTTACCTTTTCTTCTTTCCGCAATTATTGTATAAATACCAATTCTCTTTCATCTCCTCTTCAACCTCCTTACCAGCGCCCCTTGAGTCGGCTGCCCGTGGCCACCGCGTAGAGTTATCAGATTCCGGCAACATCGAGACCCTGAGCTCACAAAAATACGTATAAACCCCAGAGAACTTGGCACTCAGCCACTCCTCTGCTTCAGTTCGTCACTCGTGAGGTTAAGGTATAGTTGTTGTTTGGTGGATTAAGTATTGATTACTGAAACTACAATTGAAATTGCATTTGTTTAGTTGCCCTCTGAGTTTGTAACCATACTTAAATTGTTAATGTGGCCATTTTGAATTATTTCTACTTCTTTTCCTGGGTTTTCAGACCTGTCTAACCCGCCAAGAGCCCTCCCTTGGCATGTTTTGATGGCTCCATATATAATAGTTCATTGGCTCTCAAACTAATTCAACCAGTACTCTTAACAGAGGCTACCTTATTAGCCCGCCTTACTATTTGCACATTTGAACTGGCCAATAACTTTTCTCGGCACCTAAAGGTTGAAGTTTGACTGGTAACAAATTAACAATGGAAGCTGATGTGGTACTTGCTGTTTATTGTATTTTTGTACTTATTTTCGTCAGTTTTATATGTTTTAGTTGAGTGTTTTTAGGTTCGTTTCAGTGTCGACTGGTCTATTTTATCGTATTTTATGC
>CACSLK010011052.1:21075-36836 GCA_902706635.1 Striga hermonthica | reverse complement strand
TTTTTTTTTGGCAATAATAATCATTTACACCTTAATGACATGATATCATGAAGAATCCAACCAAAATTGAATTCTTCCAATATATTGGTTCTTCATTTAGGATTCATACTTTGAATCACAGAATGTGTGTAGTAATCTTGGTTTGAATGAACCTTGTAGTACTACACGAGGACGGGGATGTGTAAATTTGGGTCTACCTGCAAGTATCACCATCCAAAGTATGGAGTTGGGTCTTCAGCTCCAATCATGCTCAACCTCTCTGGATATCCATCAAGACCGGTCTGCTGCCTATATTCTTTTTTTCTTATTTGTTGTTAATCACTAAAATACCCTTATAATAATCAACTCTAACAACAAAAACCTCCAAATATATTTCCATATTCACTAATTGCCATCTCAATGGGGGGGTGAAGAATGAAGAAACTGCAGAGAATTTTGAGACATACATGGTTGCTATTTAATTAGGTTAATTTTTGTTAACTATGTCTCATAGGGTCATTGTTGTAGGGAGAAAAGGAATGTTCGCATTATATGAAAACCGGGCAGTGCAGGTTTGGCATGACGTGTAAATTTGACCACCCACAAGTAGGTGGGGTACAAGTGCCTGCTTTAGCTGCTCCACCGACCATGCAGTCTCCTCAACAATATGGGGTGATTCCCGGTAATTGGCCCGTAGCTAGGCCCACCGTTGTTCCGGGCTCATATGTTCCTGGAAGTTATGGGCCTACTATGGTCTTACCTCCAGGAGTTATTCCTGTTCCTGGTTGGCCTCCTTATCAGGTACTTGTTGCCAAGCCTGGTTTTGTATTATCTCAAGTTATACTAGACTTTTAGCTTAAACAAAAAACTCGAGTTACCTTGTATAAATTTAATGAAAATGACGTAAAGAAAAATAGAAAAGAACCTAAAGTTCTTCACAAATATCATTTCAAGGTTTCTAAATAAAATATCCAGTTTTTCTATTTATAGCTTTTTTCCAAAGTTAAACGGTAAAAGTAGTACTTTTTACATCCTCTTTTGTTTTATTTTATATATTATTTTTCCATGTTTGTTTTGTGGTGGTAAACTATACAAGTACATTTTACAGGCACCTGTTAATCCTGGGGCCTCTCCAACTATACAACCAACTGTTGGTGCTGGCCCAATTTACGGGATAACACAGTTGTCTCCTTCATCGACTGCTTACACTGGCCCGTATGTCCCCATTACCTCGACTATCGACCAATCAAGCAGCACCCAAAAGGTACACGCATTCCCTGAAAGACCCGGTCAACCAGAATGTCAGTATTACTTGAGGACCGGTGACTGTAAATTTGGCTCCACATGTAAATATCATCACCCACGCGAGTGGACTGCACCAACAATGAATTTTTCACCGACTCCTGTTGGTCTCCCATTACGCCCAGTAAGCATTCAATCCTACTATCTGAAATTATCTGTATGTGCAGGAATAGATAACATTGTTATCTGAATACAAAGTGTGTGTGTGTGTGTGTGTTTGTGTCATGGTCTTTTTTTGGCTCTTCCGCTTCTCACATGATATTTGACAAACTGTGGATCATGAGACAGACGCAAACTTCTCGAATCTGATCATTTTTGAAGTAATATAATGTCTAAGTTATCCCTTGCTGTCTGTAACTTTATAATGCATCACATTCAGTCATGGAAAATACATCTTAAGTAACTTTAAATGTCAATGTAACACAGTAGAACCTTTTCCTTTCTATTGTTTCTACAGATACTAGAGGCAATTATTGCTGTTGATAACCTGATTATTATTATACTTGATACTTGTTCCTAGTTTCATCACATTTCCATTTTACCAAACGCTGATAATTTTACAAATCAGCCCTTACATGCATGGTATGTTTTTATTTTTATGCCTCAATGTTACTGCTATCATTGGCTAAATCGTGAAAGAACATGCCTATTTTTCTCTGTATTTTCTTAGGGCGTGCCAATTTGTTCGCACTATGCGCAAAGCGGAATGTGCAGATATGGGCCCTCGTGCAGATTTGATCACCCAATGGGAACTATGACTTACAGCCCGTCTGCATCGTCTCTCACAGATATGCCCGTGGCTCCTTACCCTGTGGGGTCCACTAGTGCAGCATTGGCTCCTTCATCATCCTCATTGGACTTGAAGCCCGAAAGTCTATCTAGGCCCATCAAAGACCTTGTTACATCTCAAATATCCGATGTGAATAGCTCAAGTACCTCGGTTGGCTCAATTCTATCAAAACCCGGGCCTGCACCCCAATCTGGTGCTCAGCAACCCGGGCCTGCCTCCGCCTCCGCCTCTGCCTCCACCTCCTCAAGTTAAGAGTTTTTGTTCGTCTTGACTAGAAATATCTCGGCCGTTTATATCAACTGCGCGCATTCTTGAAATTAATAAGCTGTCTCATTTTTGCATTATTATAAGTCATTGAATAATGAAAACACAACTAATATTTCTACCAACATACATTAAAAAGTTTTGGTTCTTTATTTATTATTATTATTATTTTTTTTGGTGTCTATTTTTGTACTATCTTTTGTTGGCGCCTTAAAGCCGGTGAACAGCCGCCGGCCAATTATTATTCTTATAATATGATTACTTTATATATAATAAGTTAATATAAATCTTAATTGATTGATATCTCCTTATATATAATTCACGAATGTGTTGAGCCTAAGTGGTAGACTCGCATGTTTCAGGATCCTAGGTGTCAAAATTTCATGCTTTATTATTTGACTTGGATAGATTTAATTTAATTCCAATTCAAAAATAACTATGAATCCTGTGCGATGCACGGGTAAAATGAATACATGCTTTATTATTTGACTTGGATAGATTTAATTTAATTCCAATTCAAAAATAACTATGAATCCCGTGCGATGCACGGGTAAGAGATATTCATTGATACTTATAAATTAAAAATGCTTATTAAATAATAATAATAATAAATTAAAATATGAAATCAATATGTAATGCTCCTTTCCTCCATATATTAGTTTATTTCAAATGTTAAATGAAAGATAATTTGTGCAAAATTACATAAAACACGTCTATTGAAATTAGTACACAACTCGTACGGTTCTCATAAGATATAATAAATTACATCATGTCATATCAAAATAAGTGTCGATTTTTCTATTTTTCTTGGATACTAAATTAAATTTGAGATGTATGAATTTTGTGATTGAATGATTTGTAAAGTGAAACATTATATTTTTCAAAATTCATGTAAAATTGAGATTATATATATATATATATATATATATATATATGTATATAGTCATGTATAAATTCGGTTACCAAAGAGACAAATAGCGAACATAAAATTGTATTTTATCTATCTTAATCATTTATAAAGAAATAGAATTATAATTTATATTAACCATGACCAAAAATGACATACTTTTATTATTTACAATAATTTTGTTGTTCACTTTAGTATTGCAATTATATTTGGATAGATTTTGTTAATAATATATATAGAAATTAAGCAGATTTAATTTCTTTTGTCCCCTCTATATATTATTTCAGAACGTGCTGAGTCAAAGTGACAAGTTCGCACGTTTTGATGTTGACATATTAAAATGATGTGCTTCGTAATTCGGTTGTATAAATAATATTGCTTTGAATTTATGTTTGGTACTTCACATTTATTTCCAATTTTGGTAATTATGCATTTATATTTGTCATTTTTTTCTCTTTCTCAAAATCAAATCTAACCATAGGAAATTCATATTATTTATTCTCATTTATTTCATTTATTAACTACGATAATTTCTTATATTCATACTTTAAATGATAATAACTTTTTTATATGTAGCCCATTTTTCGGATATGATTTATCAAATTAATTATTTTTTGACGATATGTTATTTTACATCCATATCACATATAGAAATATAAAATTAATCAACTGTCTTTATAAATAAAAATTAAACTTATTCACTCAATCCAAATTAAAAAAGACACATACAAATGGAATTATATATTATCTTAATAATTTTTTTTTTCATATAAATATACCCAAAAATATTTTTATAGTCTTAAGAAAAAAATATGCATAACTATAGAATGAAAAAGGTCTACACTTTAGAAAAAAAATCACTAAGGAGAAATCACAATGTAGTTGTACATGACAATTATTTATTAATATTTGCACATATAGTTATACTTAAATATATGAAATAAATAATTCGCTCATGTAGTAGTCTAGTTATACTTAACAATTTGTAACATTTGCCCATATAGAATTCACATCAATTGTATTTTTATTGTGTAAAAAGTCAAATTAAATAAACAATTTAGAAAAAAACTATAAGATAAATTTAATTCAAAAATATACCCAAAAATATTAATTTATATATATTAAATTTATTAATTCTATAAGATAAATTTAGATATACTTTTTATATAAATATACCCAAAAATATTTTTTTTATAGTCTTAAGAAAAAAATATGCAAATGTTAAGTATAACTATAGAATGAAAAAAGTCTACAATCTAGAAAAAAAAAGTCACTAAGGAGAAATCACAATCTAGTTATATTTAACAATTATTTATTAACATTTGCCCTATAGTTATACTTGTATATTTAGAATAAATAATTTGTTCATGTAGTAGCCTAGTTATACTTAACAATTTGGAACATTTGCCCATATAGAATTCACATCAGTTGCATTTTTATTGTGTAAAAGTCATAATAAATAAATAATTTAGAAAAAACTATAAGATAAATTTAATTCAATTTTTTTTACCTAAAGATTACATAATATAGAATATATAGTTCGAAATACATGAATTAAATAGCTTAAAAGTATATTTCTTTTAATTGTGGATATTTATTAGTGTCTTTAAATATATGATTACGCAAATAAAATGATACACTTTATTCTTAATTAATTGAAAAACGTATTCTCAGAATACGTCGTTTTTCATGTAAAATAAAGTGGTGGGCACTGCCCACCGTGGGCAGGTGAGCGGGACGAGACTTATATATGTGATTAGTATTACCATAAATCAATCACAATTACTTAAATTGTACCTTTAAGACATACCATAAAATATTTAATAATTTCCAGATTTAGTAAACAACATTTTTTTGGCGGGAAATAGTTACTATTTAAAAAATAATCAAACTTTTTTATATAGACAGGTCTATTGATAGAGATTAATCGTTTTTTTCCGAATGCAGATTATGTTCGGATTACCATAAAAATGTTGATATATTTATGATCATTTTAGATATATCAATTGTATTTTAATATTTTAAGAAAAATAATTAGCAAACAACCATGTAATACACAGGCGTGCGTTGTACTAGTGAACTATTGATTCTAAACAAATAAATAGTTATATTCGACTTATCACTATTTTGAGGAGGAGACTAACTAGATCCACACACATACACACACATATAAATGTGATACTGGTGAAATAGTAGATTTTCCATGGTTTAGAAAAACGGATTGGATAGGCCGGTTCAACCGGAAACAGACCATCACAGCGGTCCGATCAGTGGTGTTAAACCGTTCGGCAGAAAAACAAGTTATAAACCACTTGGACCGTTCAAAAACCAGAAAATTCGGAGAACCAGAGACGGTTACAACATCCCAACGATTGTTGTTCAATGGCATGAAATGACTTTTTTATTATAAGCATTTCATTTTTGTGGTGTTTTTTCAATGTGGAACTTGCTTTTTTCATTTTTCCTGTCATTCTTCTTTGCTTGTGGCGTGGGCCAACTCTAATTTATAAATTTTTGGCCACTGAATTTTCAATCGCTTGGTTTTTTTTTTTCTTTTTTTTTTTTTTTTTTTTTTNNTTTTTTTTATTTTTTTCGGCATACACACTTGCAATTGCAATTTGTAAACTTTAGGCTATTTTTTTTTTAAATGTCCATATCCAGTGTTCTTTCAAATGCAAAGTTTCAAATGCCAACTTTTCCAAAATTCAAAACTAAAAGCTCAACTTTTTTAAAAAAAATCATATATATTATATTATTATTACAAAATTACAATTTACAAGATAAATAAAAACCTTACATAATAAGACAAAAGTATTTACAATTATATATTTTGCATATAAAACCACTGATAAAAAATAAATACAATTATATTATATAAAGAGAAATGTCATTATATAGTATAAAATTAATGATAAAAATATATACAGTTATATAAAATACATATAAAATAAAAATATTATATGTTAATTAAACTGGTTTGACCAGTGAAACATTGAACAAGTAACTTCATTGGTTCGATGACGGTTCAGTTTTCAAAACCTTGATATTCTCTAGGACATTTTGAAGCAAAAATTGTCGAGGAGTCACTCTCGTTAATATTAGGAAAGATTCAACACATTTTGGAGATTAAAATAAAATAAAGTGAGTATAAAGGGGGCCCTTGTTCATGAATCATAACAAAAGAATGGCCGCAATGATTTTAAGATGTGCTAATACTCAAGAGACTGTGGATGAGTTGTATAGATATTTTGGTAGTTTGTTTAAAACCTCTAATCCTTTGGTTGATAGATTCAATTTGGATGGGATCCCTTTATCCATTACAGTTGATATGAATAGATCTTTAACTAAGGAGGTTTTTGAGGTAGAAATTAAAGCTGCTTTAAGGGAAATGGATCAACACAATGCTTCAGGTTATGATGGTATGTCTCATGCATTCTTCCAAACCTCTTGTCCTTCTATTAAAGATGAAATATGTTCTGCAGTGAGAAATTTATTTCAGAATTGTAAGATGCCTAAAAACCTGAACCACACTGTCTTAACCCTCATCCCTAAGAAGAAAAATCCACAATTTGTCACTGATCATAGACTAATCAATTTATGCACTTTTATCTATAGACTCATTGCTAAGATTCTTGCGAATAGACTCAAGTCTGTGTTGCATTGTTGCATATCTCAATCCCAATTTGTCTTCATTCTTTGTAGACAGATAATAGTAATGTGGTAATTGCTAATGAGTGCATCCATTTTCTAAATAGAAAAAGATTTGGCAAAGACAAATTCATGGCTATTAAACTTGATATGGCAAAAGCATATGACAGAGTTGACTAGAATTTTCTTGCTAAAGTGTAGAAAAAATGGGATTTTGTGATTTGTTTACTTCCTGAATTCTTGAATGTGTTTGCTCTTCTTCTCTTTCTTTCAATGTGCAAGGTTCAGTCATGGGTTTTGTGGTTCTTTGTAAGCCCCGACTCATTTTTATATATATATTAGCTCGACTTTATTTTTCCGAAATAGAAAGTTCACAATTATGCCATCTTTATTTAGGATTGACTGCATAATTAATTAATTTCTAAGTCTAAGCCATGGAGGAAATCGATCGAATTTTATTTCGGAAACTAAATAAAATTTTAAATCTAAGTCTCGATTTATAATCGAGTATTAGAGAAGTCGGGAATTTAATAAAATCTGAGCCGATATCTCAAACCCAAGTTCATAATTTTTTTCGGCCCAATATTTAGTCCAAGATCAAATTTTAGTATTTAAATCGAGCCCAAGTTTATTTTTCTACATCTAGCCCAAGTCATATATTTTAGCCAATTTATTTTAGCCCAAGTGAATTCTTGTCCCATTTTATTTAAGTCCAAGCCCAATTATATTTTGTCCAATTTATTTTTAAGTTCCTACATCCTTTATGAGGCCCAAGTTATTTTTAATTAAAATGGCCCAACACTAGTGTACAATTAGGGTTTGAGTAGTCTTGGTCAAACAATTCAAAATTGAATTCTTCACACCCCAACTACCATACTCTACTTTAGGGGACCAAGACAAAAATGCTTTTGTACTTGTGTCCCCTAACCCTAATCTTCCACTTGGTATATATATATATATATATATATACTTGGTATATATATATACCCTTCACTCATCCTCATTTCATTTCTCATCTTCAATTTCCCAACATCATACAATCTCCTAAATATTCTCTAAGTCCAAAAATATTATAGCTATAAAATTCCTAAGCCAAGCCATCATGAAAATCGATCCTTAGTCACCCGACCCCTAGCCATGCACCACCGGCAACTCCTAGCACCAGCAGGCTCACCACAACACGCCCAGGTCAAGGACAACGCGTTCCCAGGTCGCACGCGCGCTCCCAGGCCCAAATTCTGCCCGCGCGCGTGCATCTCAGGCTCCCAGCGCACGCCCGTGCGCCAGACGCTGCTCCAGTGCACGGCCGCGCGTCCCAAGGCCCTCCTGCCTACACGCCCAGCGTCCCCAGCACCTAGATCCGTGCACCCAACCTCCCCAGCGCCCAGTCCCGCGCACCCAGCATTCCCAGCGTCTCAGATCCGCGCGCCTAGATCCACCTCTTTCCAAGGCCCCACATGCTCTAGTCAACTTCTATTTTCATTTTGAAGCCCTTAAAGGTATATTTTTGCAAAACCCTCCTACATATGGCTTAGACAAGTATTTTAAAGTATTTTAAAAATGCTAACTCATAAAAATGGATGCGAGAATGAAAGATCTAAATATTAGGTCTTTATTTGCTTTATTTTCATATCCTATTGTGCTTAAATGCTAAATTCGTGATTTTAGTTTTATAAATCATGTATATTGAGTATCTACAGAGGTTTAAATTTCATTATTATTGGAGTTTATTTGCTATTTTAATTAAATTGGTAGATCTAGTATTTAAATAGCGTAGTTTTCACTTAGAAAAATTTTCGATTCATTTTCTGGTCCAACCCAGCTTGCGAGTTGTTTCAAAGTTGGCATCAAAGAGCAGCTCTAAGCACCGTAGAGTAGTTTTAACTTGGACATATTTTCAATTCACGATCTCACCCAACCCAGCTTGCGAGTCGTTTCGAAGTTGAAGACCACCTAGCTATTCAAAAGCCTTAGAAATGGTGGATTTTGATTTCAAACACTTTCTCAACCCAAGTCTAGGATTGTTCAAAACAAGTGACCACCCAACTCTTCAAAAGCTTAGACATGGTGGATTTTGATTTCAAACACTTGCCCAACCCAAGTCTAGAATTGTTCAAAACAAGTGACCACCAGCTCTTCAAAAGCCTTAGACATGGTGGATTTTGGTTTGAAACACTCGCCCAACCCAAGTCTAGGATTGTTTCAAAACAAGTGACCACCCAGCTCTTCAAAATCCTTAGACATGATGGATTTTGATTTCAAACACTTGCCCAACCCACGTCTAGGATTGTCCAAAACAAGTAACCACCCAGCTCTTCAAAAGCCTCGACATGGTGGATTTTGATTTCAAACACTTGCCCAACCAAAGTCTAGGATTGTTCAAAACAAGTGACCACTCAGCTCTTCAAAAGCCTTAGACATTGTGGTTTTTGAGATAATCGACTTCGTAGTCATTTTCAGCTTCGTAGCTGCTCAAAAAACTTAAGTCATTCTCTCTTATAAACTTAGACTCATTTATATTTAGAGTTAAGCCTCTCTGGACATGATGTAGTATCCCAGTGCTCTAGGTAACGGTGGTCCAGTCGAAGTAACTTGGTAGCCTTCTTTTCTTCAAGTCATCTCCACTCCAGCCTTGACCTACTCTCACTTAGTTGTATACAAGTCGTGAAAGTCGCTCCTCAACTTATCTCAAGGTCTCCAGATCGTCCAGATTGCTCCCAGGTCGTCCTGGTGGCCTCTAGTTCATCCAACATGACCCCAGGTCGTCCCGAGTGCCTCTAAGTCGTCCAGAATGATCCAAAGTCATCCTAGATGATTTCAGGTCAGCTGGATTGCTCCCAACTCATCTTGACTGCCTCTAAGTCGTCCAGAATGATCCCAAGTCGTCGTGTTTAATGCCTCGTATTTTTATGAATATTTGGGATTATTTATTATTACATAATTATTATTATTATTATTATTATTATTATTATTATTATTATTATTATTATTATTATTCTCATTTGTTGGTTAATTGTTTAATTGCTTATTAATACTAAAAGAGTTAAAATCGAATTTTAGTCAAAGTTTTCGGTTTTCGATTATAGTCGGACTTTAAGTCCAATTTCGGTTCCGTAAAATTATTTTTTTCCTCTCTTATCCTCCTTCAATCCTTGAGCCATATTTCATTCGAATATTAATATGTTCATAGGATATTTTTCTAAGTCTAAATCTTGTCTTATTATCATTATTATTAAGTCAAATCCATGTTAGCCATTATTTAGGTTAATGATAGTGGCATGTGCATTGCATGTTGGAAAAATCAGTTATAAAACTTGGGTTTGACCCGGTTTGACTGAATGTTTGATGGCAAAAAATATTTAATTTGAGTTGAATTAAATATTGTAGAAAAATTCTACTTTACGAGTAGATACTCGTGGTATATTTATTTTCCCAAAATTGACTTCCGGTGAGTGAGAAATAAATTGTTAAAGTTAGCCATAAAAGGGCACGTAAAACGTTGGTTGTGGGATTTGAAGGCAAGAGTCACTCCCACATTGGACTCTTAAATGAGTTTAACTCTCTTTATTATAATAAAGAGAGTTGGAGAGGTTACAACAAGCACAAAGCTATGCACCAAGTGTTGGTGTTGTTTTCGGCCACACGCGCGCGCGGCCCAGGCCTGGGCCTGGGACTTGGGACTTGGGACTTAGGCCTTGGTTCTTGGCAATTGGACTTTGGGCTGGCCTTGGGCGGTTGGGCTTGGGCCTTGGGCCCATTCACTATATATCTTTTTGCTGCAAATTTATTTGCAATTTTAGGCCCAACCGGAAAATCCAATTTGTATTTGGACTCGGGTTTGACCCAACCCGAGTGAGACTTCTTTATGTACAATGAATCTGGACACATGACCTTTCATGTGAAATGTAACACCTGACCTTTCATGTGGAGTGTTAATGGCTGGTTAATGGTGTTAACACTTGGTTAATGGTGTAGTAACAACTGAAACGTTTTCAGGTTAATGGTGCCCATTTATCTCAGCCTTAAGTGGCTGATGTAACTCTTGGTTCTCCCTCTAAGATGGAAGTCCTATAAATAGGACTTAGAGCTGCAGAGAAACACACACAACATTTTAATACAATCTGAATACTCTCAAAGCCTCACGCATCATATCATAATGCTCAGTTCTCGTCTTCGATTCCGTTCGCTAGAACTCTGAAGGCTGGTGTGCTACAGCTTCCGAGTGTATTGCCGTTGTATCTTTGGGGACATTACACACAGACCCATCAGCACTATACGGGGCGTATTTGTCTTGCGGAAAGATTTCAATCGCCTCGACTTTCAATCTGTCCGCATTTGAGTTGTAATTTTTATTTTGTTTTAGTTCTTCTTGTACGAACTGAACAATTCAGTCAGTTCATAGGTTCCCGTTGTATTCAAACACTACATTGTGTAACATTCGCAAGATAAATAATCGACACCTACTGAACTGATGGCATCCACTAGAGAAGGATCAAAAACTCAACCACCTGTCACCCCCACTGTTCATCATCCCCAACCTGCTGTTCATGTTCCCACTGCTGAGAAGCCCGAAAAATTCAACGGGCTTGATTTCAAGAGGTGGCAACAGAAGATGCACTTCTACCAGACCACTTTGGGTTTGGTGAAGTACCTAAAAGACGACCCTCCTGTCGTGGCTGAAAATGAATAAAATGCTGAGCTGCGAGCTGCATACGATGCTTGGGGGCAAGGTGATTACCTTTGCCGGAACTATGTCCTCAACGGACTGGGTAACGAGTTGTACAATGTGTATAGCTCGGTTGGCTCTGCCAAGGAGCTTTGGGCTGCCTTGGAGAAGAAATACAAAACTGATGATGGCGGGGCGAAGAAATTCATTGTCGGCAAATTTCTAAAATTCAAGATGGCTGACACTAAGATCGTCATTCGAGAAACTGCCGTCGGGTTGGAAAGACTTCAAGAACTACCTCAAGCACAAGAGGAAGGAGATGAGTTTTGAAGATCTGGTTATTCGTCTTCGAATTGAAGAGGACAATCAAAAGTCTTCGAGGAAGGCCCCGATGATGGAATCTCGTGCCAACTTGCTGGAGCAAGGCAACTCGAGCAAAAGAAAGCCCCTTAATAAACGGAAGCAACAGCCTGCCAAAGTGTAGAAATTTACCGGCAATTGCCATAATTGTGGAAAGCCGAACCATATGGCTAAGGACTGCAAGAAGCCTAAAAAGGCTGGACTGAAGAAGGCACAACATAGTGCCCTCATTGCTGAACACGGCCCTGTGCCGAGTGAACTAACCGACATGGATATGTCGGCTGTGGTGTTTGAAGCCAATTCGGTGGATAACCCAAGGGCATGGTACATTGATACTAGTGCCATTCGCCACGTGTGTTCCGACAAGGGGTTGTTTTCTGACTACACTCTTTCAACTGGTCGGAAGCTCCACATGGGCAACTCCTCCTCATCTAATGTGGCTGGAGTTGGCATCGTGGTGCTGAAGCTGACTTCTGGAAACGAGTTGAAGCTTAAGGATGTGCTGCATGTCCCAGACATCCGCAAGAATTTGGTCTCCGGATCTCTTCTTGTAGAGCATGGTTTTAAGTTAGTGTTTGAAGCTAAGAAGTTTATTTTTAGCAAGTATGGTAATTTCCTTGGTCGATGATATCTCGACAAGGGTTTATTTAAAATGAATGTAATGATTGTGAGCCTTGTAACCGTTTCTACTAATAATGAAAATCGTACTTCTGTTTATATCATGGAGTGTTCTGATTTATGGCATATTAGATTAGGACATGTGAATCTAAATGCAATTAAACGGTTGATGAACTTAGAATTAATTCCTAATTTTAAAATTGAATCACACAAAAAATGTAAAATTTGTATTGAAGCCAAAATGGCTAAATTACCTTTTCACTTGGTAGAAAGAAATACTGAACCGTTGGGTTTAATCCATACTGATGTATGTGACTTAAAGTTTGTACAAACAAGAACGGGATATTTTATAACTTTTATTGATGATTGCACAAGGTTTTGCTACTTTTATCTGTTAAGAAGCAAAGACGAGGCTGTGGAAGCTTTTAAAAATTTTAAGACCGAAGTTGAAAATCAACTCGACAAAAAGATTAAAATAATACGAAGTGATAGGGGTGGGGAGTATGTAGCTCATTTTGAACAAATATTTTCTGAATATGACATAATTCATTAAACGACGACCCTCTATTCTCTACAGTCGAACGGTGTTGCTGAACGCAAGATCTGGACTTTAAAAGAGATGATGAATGCCATGTTGATAAATTAAGTATTACCCCAGACTATGTGGGGGGATGCTGTTTTAACAACAAATCATATTCTGAATAAAATACCACCTAAAGGGAAAATGAGACTCCTTACGAAATGTGGAAAAATCGTAAGCCGTCTTATAAATACCTGAAAGTGAGGGGGTGTTTGGCTAAGGTTTCAGTTCCTGAACCAAAACAAATGAGAATCGAACCTAAGACGGTTGATTGTATTTTTTATGGATATGCATACAATAGTACTGCATATAGATTTCTGGTTCATAAATCAGAAAATCCGGAGGTATCGGTTGATACCACTATTGTGTCGAGGAATGCTATATTCTTCGAGAATATTTTTCCTTTGAAGGAAAGGGCAGAATCTAGTTCTAACAAAAGGACGTATGAAACTGCTAGCGGTTCTGTACCAGTTGGCACTGAAGATAAAGAAGAAGAATCGAGACGTGGTAAAAGGGTAAAAACGGCAAAAACGTTTGGACCTGATTTTATTACGTATATGTTGGACGATGAACCGAGTTCCATTAAGGAGGCTCTGTCTAGCCCAGATGGACCACTCTGGGAAGAAGTTATAAATAGCGAAATTGATTCCATTATGCAAAATCATACTTGGGAGTTGGTTGATCTCCCGGCGGGTTGTAAATCTTTAGGATGCAAGTGGATCCTAAAAAGAAAATACAAAGCTGATGGAAGGATTGATAAGTTTAAAGCAAGATTAGTGGTCAAAGGCTTTAAACAAAAAGAAGGGTACGACTTCTTTGATACCTATTCACTTGTGACGCGTATAGCGTCAATTAGAGTGCTTCTCTCGATTGCTGCTTTGCACAATCTTGAGATTCATCAAATGGATGTCAAAACGACATTCTTGAATGGTGAATTAGAAGAAGAGATTTACATGGAACAACCCGAAGGTTTTGTAGCACCTGGACAAGAGAAAAAGGTGTGCAAATTGATTAAATCCTTGTACGGACTTAAACAAGCTCTGAAACAATGGCATTTGAAATTTGATGACGTGATGTTGTCAAATGGGTTCAAAATCAATGAATGTGACAAATATGTTTATGTTAAAAACACATCAAATACATATGTAATTGTATGTCTATATGTAGATGATATGTTGATCATGGGGAGTAGCCATGACGTGATCATGGATACGAAATGAATGTTGAAAAGAAATTTCGACATGAAAGATATGGGTTTAGCTGATGTAATTCTTGGAATAAGAATTATCAGAACCCAAGATGGAATTGTCTTGTCACAATCTCATTACGTAGAGAAAGTGCTCAAGAAATTTAATGCCTATAAAGGTCCTCTAGGACACCCCTTGATCTTAGCGTAAATCTGGAAGCCAATAAAGGTCAACCAGTTGCTCAATTGGAATATTCACGGATAATAGGGAGTCTAATGTACTTGATGAACTGTACACGACCAGACTTGGTCTATCCGGTGAATAAGTTGAGTAGATTTACGAGCAATCCCACTCATGAGAACTAGAATGCTTTGAAAAGGGTACTGAAGTACTTAAAGTACACCCTTGAATACGGGCTAAAATACTCGAGATATCCAGCAGTACTTGAAGGATATTGTGATGCAAGCTGGATATCAAATTCGAGAAATTCTCACTCCACAAGTGGATATGTCTTCTGTATCGGAGGAGGAGCTATTTCGTGGAAGTCCACAAAAAAAAACTTGTATAGCTCGGTCAACCATGGAGTTGGAGTTCATCGCTTTAGATAAAGCTGTTGAAGAAGCCGAGTGGCTTCGAAACTTTTTAGCCGATATTTCATGTTGGAATAAACCTTTGCCGCCTGTGATGATTCACTGTGATAGCCAAGCTGCTATAGGAAGGGCGCAAAGTAACATGTACAATGGTAAGTCTAGACATAATCGTCATAGACATAATACCGTTCGCCAATTGATCACAAATGGTATTATTTCCATTGACTACGTAAAGTCTAAGGAAAATTTGGCTAATCCTTTTACTAAAGGATTGAATAGAGATAAATTGGAAATACTGCTAGAGGGAATGGGATTAAAAATCCACAATGAAAAGAATGATCATAGTGGGAACCCTACCTTGCTGAATGGAGATCACATAAACTTGGTTCAAGGGGAAAACTAAACTATGAAAATTCAGCTGAGCATTTGGAACATTAGAGTGTCCAAATCTATTCCCTAAAATCAATCCAAGTGCAAGATTACCTGTTGATTGTGGTGAGGGTAAGCCATCTGGAGTTTTAATGAATCCCTAACCTTTTAAAGGTGAAGTAATACAGGATACCCTTGACAGGGAGGTCACCTATATAAGTGTGAAGTGAGGGCTGCTTCAATTGTAAACACTCATGAATCCAAAGTGTTGTCCATGGCCAAAACGGACACAACAATAGAACGGAATGGAGTTAAGGCTCTATTGTGTGAATGTCATTGTCTTGGTGTACACTATGGAGGAATAGTTCAAGGCACTATGTCCACTAAGCCGCCAGTACACCCGATAATGTTTACTAAGAAAGGTTCAAAGTCACAAGCTACCTTTTCCGATGCAATAGAGTCTTGTGAGGATTGAGCACAAGAGTCTGCATACATGCATAC
>CACSLK010011012.1:92444-105642 GCA_902706635.1 Striga hermonthica | reverse complement strand
TTTTCGCTGCAATGGAAAGATAAGGTATTGAGAAGTGAAAGGTCACCTCTTCAACAAAGAGAATGAAAGGTTAATGAATACATTTAGCATTTAAGGCAAGGTAGATATACATCAACTCAACAACTAAATGAGGAAGCATGCAAATCGTCATTGTTTTTTTAGGTGTAAAAGCAGACAATCAATCAATGGGTGCGTAACTTATGCGAACAATATGCGAAGCATTTTCGATTTGGATATGCGGTGCAGACAATCAATCAATGCGGTGCGTAGCGTATGCGAAGCACTATCGATTTGGATATGCTGTGCAGACAATCAATCAATGCGGTGCGTAACATATACGAATAATATGCGAAGCACTTTCGATTTTGATATGCGGTGCAGACAATCAATCAATGCGGTCCATATGGATATGCAAAAAAAATGGCGGATAGTCGTAAATTATGCGGCTTTTGATTTGGATGTACGATACGTTAATTATGCGGTTGAAGACTAGGCGAATCATCCCAGTTGTGCGATTATTATGGGATATGATATGGGAATCGCACAATCAACCCAATTGTGCGGTTATTATGGGACATGTTATGCGAATCGCACAATGAACCTAATTGTGCGATTATTATGTTACATGTTATGCGAATCGCACAATCAACCTAATTGTGCGATTATTATGCGACATGTTATGCGAAACGCGCAATCAACTCAATTGTGCGATTATTATGGGACATGTGTGATGTGTGCAGGTCAACCCAATTCCGATTTTGACAATTGTACCTGGATTACGAACATTTTCTTCTCATTGACCTCTTTGTCTTCGTCGCCTGAGTCACCATTGTGCGTGTTGGTTTGGTCATCATTATGTCCATCGTCACGAGAATGAGCTGGTTGGTTCGAACAACCCGAGGTTTGATCATCAGCGCCCCGAGGATATCCAGTATGTGTAAATGAACTAAGGCCTGCTTGATGTGAATATGGGGCCTCGTGGGAAAATGCAGAACTACCAACACCAATGAACTCGGAGATACACCTTGGGACGCCATCATTTGCATGAAGCTTTGTTGCGCCGTACCCAGAATCCCTACATTTACTCTTCTCCAACTCCACGTAAATGTTGGGATTTCTTTGTTCTTCAATCAGCTCAAAGATATTCTCACTGGATTAGATTTTCATCTTCACAACTCGTTCCCTTCCATCAAATACTGCCCACAATATGTACTCAAAATTACAAGGATTGGCCTTCAATAAGGCTTGAACACGAGAAACTACTTCAGAATATATTTGTCGGCCGTAATTTATTCTCATCAGCTCTGCCACTCCACCAAGATATGAACCCTAGCAAGACGAACCACCAAAGTGCACCAATACTCTAACACGGTTGCTAGCCATTCAAATAAGTGAACAACAAAAAGAACTAAAAAAAAGAAACAGAAAAATGCAGTAGATGAATGGTGCAGACGTTAAATTGTTAGAGATCGCTGTTTTTTTGCCTGCATGATAAATGCAGAGACATCCTCACCTGTGAAAAAGCAGTTAATTAATGAGGTGCGCAACTTATACGAAAGATCTGTGAATGAATTCCGAATAGTCGTAAAATTTCCAAGTCGATAAGGCCGTGCGAAAAAATGGCGCATAATCGTAAAAAAAATATGCTTTATTCGATTTGGTTATGCGATTCTTAAATATGCGAGCGAAAAAATGTCACATAATTGTCAATTATCCGGAGGATATATGTGAAATTATTTCGCATATCAGTAAATTATGCGATTGACTTGGATATGCAATTACCAGAAAATGCGTATTCAACAAACTATGCGAATTAGATGCGAAATATTTTCGCAGTCATAAATTTGCAAGGTTGATATAGCCCTGCGATAAGAAGGCGCATAATCATCGTAAATTATGCTGCAATCGATTTGTAAATGCGATTATTAAAAATGCGAAAGATGTTCGCACATTTCTAGATTATGCGTTTGATGTGGATATGCGATTAAAAAAATGCGAAATGTTTACGCATTGTCATAAATTATGCGGTCGATTGGATATGTGCTGGTTCATTTGGACATGCGAGTGTAATATCGCATAGCATTTCATGAGTTTCGGGGTGTAAAAGAAGTTATTTGATGGGGCGGTGTGTAAAAGAAAGAATAGATTTATAATGGGGTGAAAAGATTTTGACCCAAGCACAATTATGTTTAGGTTGTCCCAAGAATTTGTCCATTCAATTTCATTTTTCTAAAACTTTGTATAACACCCGTCTAAAATTTGCCCTCACTTTATACAACACCCGTCTAATATTTACTCAATTCAGAGTAAAATTTCCGCTCTATATTTAAAAAGACACTGATTTAATTTTTTAAAACTCATATTAATTTTTCGAAAATACTTTAACATATATCTATGGAATGCTACTCAACTTTAATTTTATATCTTTCTCTTTTACTACTAGGCGCCGCCTTGCCGATTTTTTCTGCCGATTTGTGGAAATTGGAGGCGCTCGAGCACCACCTAGTTCCTAGGCGCCGCCTAGGCCGATTTTTAGAACAGTACTACTACGCATGCAGCCAAGTAAAAATTCATTACTCTAATAGTCGTCATGAAAGATACTAGAGTTAGGCGTGCATAAACTGAAATTATGAATTCTGACATACTGTTTTGAATATTGTTCTGAATGCGCAAGCAAATATAAGTTGAAACAACTAATACAAGCAGGCAACAAACAACACATAAAGTAACACATAAATAGCATTTCAATACATCACATTTAATTACGAACCATGAAATCAGCATATATGTATGTTGATAGCCAATTTGGCTCTGATTAATTAAATGATAAATAAGAATAACAAAAGAGCGACCCAAAAATCCAGGAGCCGGGAATACATGTTAAATAAATATGCAAATAGGTTCCCAAAATTGACGACCTACAAGTATATCCCGAGTGTTGAGTCCATCCGCTACGAAGCCGAGCAGATTCCGATAAAGGTGCCGCCATCGGGAGACGCAGTAATTGCAAATAAGATAAACATCAATCAAGACCGTCATAAGTCATAAGTGGGCCCCCATTGTCGTCTCATATTAAATACTAGTATACCATTTTTATCTATTTTTTATGAGGCCCATTTGTAAAAAAAACTATGTATATACTAGTTTGATTCCGGCTGGGCACAGCACAGCCGGACCCAAATAACTTTTATTTATTTTTAATATAATAATTATAATTATGTAATATATTTTATGAAAATATTTCTAAATGATGCTCTATAATACATTCGTGTAATAAAGTGATATTTGATTAACTAATGAGTTTTATTGTGTGAATTCGAAGTATATTACGTAGTTCAAACTGAAATGTTGGATCTCGTAAATTTAGATCATTTTCTCAAGAATATGGTAGGTTGATTCACGTTTCTTGGACATGTGGGATGAATGACATATGTTCATAATCACTATAATTACACTTCACCCATCCAAAAGCTAGGTTGCTTGTTTCGTAGACAAAAGGCTTTAGAAGAAAGTGAACTGAATACCTAGCAACAGTCAAGAACTGAAATAGCTCAATTAGTTGAAGTTGTTCTGTATCTTATTTCCATATTGGCATTTAAATCTTATCTGAACTCAGTTTGTTAGCATGGCAAACTGCATTTAAAATGGTACTGCACCTCAGATCGGTTTTTTATCCTCGTCATAACAAAAAACCCAAAAAGTGGAAACCACAAAATTTTTGCCCCAACACAAAAACACTTACCCAAACACGGTCGATTATCGTATTTGTTCGACTGAAGAAAAACTCGTCAAAACATCATATCTCCAACTCCATTCACCATCTTTTCAAACTCTCCATATGACAAAAGGGTTTTCTTACCAAGTGCCCCATTCTTATCATAATGTTGAGCCATCCTCGTCAAGAACTGCACATATTTGAAAAGGTTCAAATGTTCACTGTAGGTGTCTCAACAAATATAAATATCAATATAATTCTTAATTAAAATAGGGGAAGAAAGAAAAAATATTTGTTCCATTCTCGAAGGTAAATGTTTTAAGATACTTATTAGATAAATACCTCTCTTGCAATATGCACTGCCATGTCAGTAAGCAAGTTCAGGTGGGCACCTCGTAAATGTGGCAATATCAAAGCAGACAACTTCCAATGTTTGTCATTGCTATTATATCTGAACAATCAAACAATTTAAGAAATGATGCAATTTATCCCGCTTATACGTCGAGCTATAGAAGCTATGCATGTGTGAATATCTTGAAAACAATTAAATGTGAAAAAGGAGTATCACATAACCTCTTGTCAGCAAAAATCATCATTCTATAATCCACCTTTGGTTGGATAACTCACCCCACACACTGGGCAGCTTATCTCTGAACAAGCAAAATATGTCTGCGACTCAGCATATACAAAAATAAAGTACTTAATTTCTTAAAAAATAAACAAAGATAATTATTCTTATACGAAAATGCTGAAAGATTAACGGAGTATCAAAAGTTAAACAATCGACTTCTTTTATTTGGAAAGTCTTGTGAAAATACTACAGCCTTTCCGTTAATATAAATATTCTGCAACTACGGCACTTTTACACCCGTAGGCAAATATATAAACATCTACAAACCTTAAAATCTGAAAATGAGATAATTAATAAAAAAACAAACAGGAAAAAACCATACTTTACATCACCGAACGCTAAAACATAATAGAAGCTAACCTGCTCAGTGTGTACACTGGAAAGGAACACCAAACATCATTACAAGTTTGCCATAATGTCTGTCAAAGTCGATACCTCCTGCCACTTTTCCCTACAATTGAGTTACGTAGTGGTCATAGAATGCACAGAATGAGAAACTCTGATAACATTATCAGGTAATGAATAACAAATATAAGTTTTTCTGTCATTGATGTTGATTGAAGTTTTCGTGCATAGAACAACTTATTGTATCTGCATTATAACAAAATCCCCTGTAATGGAAATATACTTTCCAAAATAAATGAGGAAAAAAGAATTTATCGGGCAACCAATAAAAAAACAACACCTCTCACACAACCGCAAGCCCTGTGATAATTGTCCAATGCCAGTATGGTTTTAACAAGATCCTGAGTCTTTGTAAAGATAACTTTATGTTGTATTATCCCTAGCAGCACATTTTAAATAAGATTCATTCAAAATAAAGTCAATAACTAAATGCATCTAAATAACTTATAAATTATAACTTGGGTTCCCAGGAAACATGTTTACCTTCAATATTCTTGAATCATGCATACTATTGACAATTCTATCCATTCAAGAAAAAGTTTGCCATAATTTTTCTCCACACCGGGGTAACTTCACAAATATTATTACTTTGTGCACATAGGAACTCCCAGGCATCACTTGTACTTTCAACTGAAAGGGAGAAATACAACATTATTGAACCTCAGCAAGAGGGACATAGTAAACAACTCATATTGTTCAAATTTTCAACTCATATTCTTTATTATTCTTCATTTTGCACAACACCACCAAAGTTGCCTATGATAAATCAACAGTCAAACATGGATGTTTGTATCTAAGAATAACAAAATAATTAATTAATAATTTCAAACTTACAACACATACTTTGCAGATAATTTGTGCCAGCAAAATTGTAAAGATTTTTATAGCTTTACACATGCACATGGCAAGACAACTGAGGAATCGGATCATTTATTTCCTCTACCACTTCACGACGATTAACTGTCTAGCTGTGAAAAAATAGTGAGTTTAACAATCATAGTTAACCTTTTCAGCTTCCATGAATTCATCCTTCATCATACATTCTATGTCTTGGAACCTCCGAAATAAATCTACGCAATGCATTTGCTCAATGTTTGAGTGATGCCTTCTATATCATAGAAATAGTACAAACTCAAATGGTTTTGTAGATATCCCACGCTAAGCGGTATAGTCAACAGACAACTGGTTTGTTCCACTAAATCAATCTGTCTTGCTAACATCTATTAGACATTCTCCCAAGAACTCACTTAAAATCCTAAAACAAATTCGCTAATTCTCATATCTCATCAGAACGATAGTCACATATGATCAAGCACTTTGCAGCAGTAAGCATAGTAAATTGGCTATTTGGACCAATTAAAAAATGAGCCCCAAACCCCCCTCTGAACAAATTTCATTTGCAAGATTGCATTTTTATTTTGTGAAAAAAAAAAGAAAGAAAACCAAAATATTGTTAGAATTAAAGTATTGATGAAGGCAGGGATAGAAGAAATCACATCGGTCTGGTGGTTTTAGAGACACGACGGGCCATAAGGGCGTACAGGATGGGGTAGCAGATCAAGCGGTGGACAAGCAACGACATTCGTGCTAGGCGGCAGAGGGCACGACAATGACTTTCACCTGGCGATCCCGGACCGTGGTCTTGACGGTCAAGCAGAGCCCTCTCTCGTACTTGGCGGGTCTCGTTGGTGATGTCCTCGCTGATCTTATTGGGGGAGAGGCCAAGTAGTGGGATCTTGGGTGCGAGGGAGTACGCCGCGCCGACCTCGTAGCTGGTGACGAAGAACACGTCAACCACCTGAGACGGATCAAACTTTAGTGACATTTTTCAGATGAAGATATATGTGAGGCTAGGGCTGCAAGCGGCCGTGGAGGGGCGGCGTTGCGTGGAAAATGAGTAGCGAGGGTTTGAGAGGAAATGTTTTGATTTGAGAAGACACAAAAAAACTATAGCTTAAGAATTAAGCAAAAGAAAAACGACGTCGTTTGTCTACGGGATGTAAAATAAAGGCTACAGCTTGCGCCACGTGGTGTGAAAACAAAGTGTTGTCATTTTTTCTTATAATAATAAGAGAGATATGAGGAAAAGAGAGAGAAAGAGGGGGACTATTCATTTTTCTTCTTCCTCCAACTCAAAAAGAGAGGAAGCACTCTTCAAACAATAAGAAAAAAAAACTCATCTTAATCATTTTGTTCTTCAATTTCCTACAAGGTATTCGACGTATATTCGATCGTTGATCATCCGATTTTCGACATCAACAGTTTGGCGCTAGAGGAAGGGGTCCGTAATTTCTCGGAGTCAATTTCCACCAGAAAACAACCACATTTTCACCGAGGAATACTCCCTCGAATCTTGGTACGAACATTTGTATTCTTATTTTGATTTTCCTGCATTTCTAATCCAATTTCCAATTAATATAAAAATAGAAAAAAAATCACAAAAGTCCAATCTTTTCTCCAATTAATAAAAAACAACCACAAATGCCCAACCTTTTCTCCCTCTTTTACTGTTGATTCTCAGTATATAAGAATCTCAAGTTTCTTTTTCTATCTGGATTTTGAAACCCCTTATAAGCAATAACAACCCCACACAGAGTCCGTGATTTCATTTTCGTTGTTTGATATTGGATTGAAACAATTGGACATGAAATCCTTGCATCCTGCTATTTGTAGTAAACATATGTAGTGCACTTTATTTTTTTTATTTTTCCTTTCTCTTTTCTGGTGAATAAAAAATTGACTTGTTTGTCCTGTTACGTTTTTCGTAGTTATTTTTCCTTTATTTTCCCCTCATTTTAGGTCTTTTTGTTGATTTTAGTTCGGTTTTTCGTTTATTGCGTGCTTTCATCTATTCAGAGTGCTTTCGGTGTTTCTCTTTTTTTTGTTTTCTCCATTTTGTTTTTGTTTTATGATGTGCAGGTCTGGTGGCACGGTTGATTATAATTGAAGGAGAAAATATTTTTGTCAAGGATAATATGGTAGAAAAATGTGTTGGCAATGAGCAGGAAAAATCGGAACTCGGTTCTGAAGTCTAATAAGTTCAAACGGGCCCGAGGCGTGAAGTTGAGCATGCTGCCCAATCAGCCCGTCTTCTCTACACGCACATCATCTGCATCACGCCGTGAGACAGCACCGCACCGCACCATAATTCTCCTGCCGCGCCGCAGGAAGCTGCCACGTCGTGAAGAGGAGACTTGCCGCGCCATGAAGCTCATGCCCAGAGCTGCCCCCGCCTTGCCGCGTGTGTCCTCCATGCCGCGAGACCATTCCCTGCTACGCCGTGCATTAAAATTTCACGCCAGACGTGCACGCCCAATTTTTCTCCTCTGCGGCCGCGACTTCTCCTTCCGCGGCCGCAGCGAACAAACGGTCCCCAATGCCTAGACTTCTGCTCCACAATTCTCGTGGCCTCGAGAAGAGTTGCGGCCGCGGAGCTCTACTTCACCGCGGCCGCGGAGGTCGCGAAAGTCAGTTTTTCTTAATAGCAGATTTCAAAAGCTTTTCTCATTCATGTTCTAAGCGAGGGTTTGAATTCTTGTACGATTTTCACCTCCAAAAACACATATTTCTGTTAATTTGTATTGGATTTCAATCTTGGATAGTGAAAACTCTAAGATTCGACTTTTGGATTTGGTTTGCTCTTGTTTTCGACATTGGATTCGACATTGGATTTGGCTTGGATTATTGTTTATTTTGATGTTGAATCAACCATGAAAGGCTAAATCTATATGCTAGGGATAGGGGATTGATGATTTGGAATCGTTTGTGACTGTCGAGCTTATGATTGTTCAATTTGTACGAGTTGATCTTTTTATAGGATTTTTAATCACTGTTCTTGAGTTTTGAGAATTGTTGAAGGGTGACACTTTTTTTTTTAAAAAAAAAAAACATCCCAGTGTGGGATGGAGGGTTGAGGCTACACCCCTGACCTGTGCATATAATGGCCCAGAGAGGGCTAAAAAGTCAAAGGTCTACAACAATGTCAAGGATACATATGGCAACACCAATTGAAGGGTGACACTTCAACTCCCAATTTTTTCAACTGAATTCGATTAATTCATGTATGATGTTGATTATTCTAAATGGACTAGTTGATTAACCACCTTCTAGTCTAATTTAATCGACTCTTTGAACCGGAAGGGGAGGAGTCGGTCGAAATAGGCTCGTATGAACTAGGCTTGTTCGTAACTGTATTGCCTAGGCGTTAAATGACTTGCTAATTTGTCGTTCAAGCTTGTTCTCTTGTTACGAAGAGTTATTGAGGATGAAAACATGAACAACAGGTTATTCAAATCACTTAACCGAACAAGCACTCGCTCGAATATTGTAAATCGAACCAAAATGGATATCTCCGACTCCCTAGCTTCTTAAATCCAGCTTTTTCTTCGACTTTCCTTGCTATTTAATTTGCTTTAATCGAACTTTTGTAGTTAATAATCAAACCAATCATCCGAATTAGTATGTTTAGGAACTTTTTGTTTCTTTTTCTGTGATTGAATAAATGTACAATCTAATCCGGCTAACCTTCCTCGTGAGACACGACACAGTGTTCGAATCTTTCGATTCTACTCCAAAATATTATTTACAAAAAATTGGCGTCGTTGCCGGGGAAGGTTTAGGACATATTTTGTGCGCTTATTCATCTTATTTTTTTCGTGTTTCTCTTTGATTTTGTGTTTTTCTTGTTTTCGGTGTTTGTTTTTCTTATTTTATTTTCTCTCGTTTACCGTTGGTGCTCGTAACCGTTTGTTTTTTTGAGTGTATGCGTACCAGTAGTGGACATATACTATCTCCAATCGACAAACCCTTCAACGAAAGCTTGAGAGAGCAGCTAGACGAGCTTACTCTGAATCACACGAAGAAGGCAAGCACTCTCCGAAATCATCCGAGGGAAGCAACTCAGACATGGCTGATCAACAACCTCCTTGCAACGTTCTCCGAGACTTGGCCTAACCAATGATCGGGCCAATCACCTCTTATATCCGGTTGGGGCAAGCCGCCCGCAACTATGAGCTGCAAATGGTCCACTACAACCAATTACCTTTATTCCACGGGCTCCCTAATGAAGATCAACTCCACTTCATTCGGGAGTTTTACATCGTCCTCCAGATGTTCCCTTTACACGGTTGACTGAGGACCAGTCAAAAATATGGTGTCCCGGAGACTCTGAAGGACCGGGGCAAAGCTTGGTTCATGACCCTCGCACCGAATTCTCCCACAACATGGACGGAAGTATACTCTAAATTTGTTGGGAAATACTATTCCTTTCAGAACACCCAGGATATCTGGTCCCAGATAGTTTCTTTCGCTCAACTGCCACACGAGCCTCTTCACGAGGCTTGGGAACGATTCAAGGACCGTCAGAGGCAGTGTCCCCACCACAACCTCTCTCCTGGGCTACTAGCAACTTGCTTTTACGACTCCCTCCACCAAAACTTGTAGTACATGGTGGACACTATAGCCGGAGGGGACATTGGGGCGAAAACAGCAGAGGAGATGATGGTGATATATGAGACGATGAGTGCGAACTAGTCTCAGAAAAGCATTAGAGGGAAGAGGTCCACAGTGAACGAGGTTGGACCGGGCAATAATGTAATGGCCCAGCAGTTAGCTTAGCTCACGGAGCAGATGCGGTTACTGAATGCTAGAAGTTCTTCGCCAATTCAGATTATGGTCGTGATTGTTTACGGCGAATGCGGAGTTCATGGACACAGTTCTGAGGTGTGCCCATCAGCTATCAAGCCGAGCTATGGAGGCTAGAATACTGAGGTAAATACATTGCAGGGTTATCAGAGTAGGCCGGGAATGACACGTACTAGAACACGTACAATCCTGGGTGGCAAAACCACCCGAATTTGTCACGGGCCAAAAACCATTAACTACATCCACCTCAACCCAACTTCGTCGCACAGCAGCAGCAACACAGAGGACAAATGATGAGGCTACCAGCGCTAGAAACTGGACTGTTTGTCCCATTTTTGTTACTATTTTCATTGCTATTTTGTGTGTTGTTTCCCCTGTTTTAGGTCTTTTCTTAGGTATTTCTGGTCCATTTTGTCTTTTCTAGAGTTTTTATCTTTATTATGATGTGTTTAGTATTTTTTTATTTTTCCTCTTATTTTTCTTGTTTTTCGTGTGTTTTCGGTTGTGGTGGTTTCAGGTTCAGATGATGATAGTAGTATTCCGTTCCGTCTCCCAAGAGTTATGCATTGGTTCATGCGACTAGAACATGTGAGGATTGAGTTTTTAGCTCGAGGAAGACCCAAGGGACGCTAGCCGAGAGCACGTGGCCCGAGACGTAGTTTTTTTGGACCAGCCCAGACCATAGCGGCGCTATGTCCATAGCGCCACTAAGCCCAGCTTAGCTAGCGGCGGTCGGCAGCATAGCGAAGGGCAGAGGCTCGACCATTTTCTCCCTTAGCGACGCTAAGGGGTTAGCGCCGCTATGCCCAATTTTATAACAGCTGCGGGTTTTTCGTGATTTCGAATTGGGGATGAATAGGATCGAGCTTAGGGCTTTTGAAGGACATTCAGACTTTGTTCTTTTTTTACAGTTTTTCACCTCTAGAACATATCTTTCTCTTAGTTTTTGCTTTTGGATTGGATTTGGAGATTATAAACTACTACCCTAGCTTTTGGATTTAGATTGTTCGTTGTTCTTCGACATTGGATTTCTTATCAATCGTAAGCATTTCTTTCCTTGTTTTGATATGATGATGTTTGCTTGGGTTGACGTATTTTTTCGTGTTGATCTTACAATGAGTGGCTAATTCCATAAGTTAGGGAAAGGGGATGGTTGTTTCGGTTCGTTTTCAATTATGTGTATGATAATTGTTCAATCCATGTGAGTTGTGAAAATTCTAGGGTTAGTTGATTGATCACCAATCTAACCTAATCAATTGACGTTTAGAACCGAAAGGGAAGACGTCGGTCAAACTAGGCTCGTTTGGAATAGACTTGTTCGTCATTGTATCGTCTATGTGTTGTTGGATTTGATGAGTTGCTCGTTTATGTTCACCTTCTTGTTACGAAGAGTTATTGAAGGTGAACCTCCATTCGAGTAGACAATTCAAACCCTTTAAACGAGCAATTGATTGCCCAGTAATTGAGTCAAGAACCGAAAACGATTGTCCTCGACTCCCTAACTCATTTATAATTAAGTTAATCCATTTGCTTTTGAATTATCGAATTGCATTGCTTTAGAATTCATAGTTAATAATTAAAACCCACACAGTTAAATTAGAATGTTTAGGAATTTCTTTTCTTTTTTCTTGTGATTGAATTTACGTACAAATATTTCGGCCAACCTCTCTTGAGAGACGACCCGGTGTTTGAATCCTTTGATTTAACTCCGGTAAAAATACTTACAACAAATTGGCGTCATTGCTGGGGAAGGTTTAGGACTTATTTTGTGTGCCTGTTCATTTTGTTTTCAGTGTTTCTTTTTATTTTCGTGATTTCTTGATTTTTCGTGTTTCTATTTGTTTCATTTTCTTATTTAGCTGTAGTGATTTTCTTTGATTTGTTTTCCTTGTTCTCTTATTGTCTATCTGGTGCTCGTGACGGTTTCTTTTGTCTTTTTGTATGCGAACCAGGAGTGGACGTGTACTATCTCCTATCGACAAACCGTTCAACGAAAGCCTGAGAGAGCTACTGGAAGAGCTTACTCTCGAATCTCACGAAGGAGATGATCATTCTTCGAAATCATCCGAAGGCAGCAACTTCGACATGGGTGAACAACAACAACAACCGCCTCGTAACACCCTCAGAACCTTAGCCCAGCCGGTTATCAGGCCAGTCACTTCATGCATTCGTTTGCCGGATCCCGCACAGAATTATGATCTAAAAATGATTCATTACAACCAGCTGCCGCATTACATGGGCTCCCAAGCGAATACCCGCTTAACTTTATCTGGGAATTTTACAACATCCTCAATACCTTCCCTCTCAACAGGCTGAATGACGAGCAACTGAAGATGAGGTGCTTCCCGGAGACACTGAAAGACCAGGCCAAGGCCTAGTTCATGATGCTTGCACCGGCATCTCTGACTACCTGGACCGAAGTTTACACAAAGTTCATTGGGAGGTACTACTCCCATCAAAAGACCCAAGAGCTCCGGTCACAGATCGTCTCATTTGCTCAACTACCAAGTGAGCCTCTTCACGAAGCTTGGGAGAGGTTCAAGAATCTCCAGCGGCAGTTCCCTCATCACAATCTTTCGTCGGGACTATTGATGAACTGTTTCTACGACTCTCTCAATCAGAACTTGCAGTATATGGTTGATAATGCTGCGGGAGGAGACATCGGTGCAAAGACGGCCGAAGAGATGTTTAAAATTGGGTCAAAATCTTTTTCACCCCATTATATATCTATTCTTTCTTTTTCACACCACCCCGTCAAATTTCTTCTTTTACACCCCAAAATTCACGAAATGCTATGCGATATT
>CACSLK010011012.1:17600-29267 GCA_902706635.1 Striga hermonthica | reverse complement strand
TTTGATATGCGGTGCAGACAATCAATCAATGAGGTCCATATGGATATGCGAAAAAATGGCGGATAGTCGTAAATTATGCGGCTTTCGATTTGGATATACGATACGTTAATTATGCGGTTGAAGACTAGGCGAATCATCCCAGTTGTGCGATTATTATGGGATATGATATGGGAATCGCACAATCAACCCAATTGTGCGATTATTATGGGACATGTTATGCGAATTGCACAATGAACCTAATTGTGCGATTATTATGTTACATTTTATGCTAATCGCACAATCAACATTATTATGCGACATGTTATGCGAAACGCGCAATCAACTCAATTGTGCGATTATTATGGGACATGTGTGATGTGTGCAGGTCAACCCAATTCCGATTTCGACAATTGTACCTGGATAACAAACATTTGCTTCTCATTGACCTCTTTGTCTTCGTCGCCTTAGTCACCATTGTGCGTGTTGGTTTGGTCATCATTATTGTCATCGTCACGAGAATGAGCTGGTTGGCTCGAATAACCCGAGGTTTGATCATCAGCGCCCCGAGGATATCCAGTATGTGTAAATGAACTAAGGCCTGCTTGATGTGAATATGGGGCCTCGTGGGAAAATGCAGAACTACCAACACCAAAAGAACTTGGAGATACACCTTGGGACGCCATCATTTTCGTGAAGCTTTGTTGCGTCGTCCCCGGAATCCCTACATTTACTCGCTTCTCCAACTCCACGTAAATGTTGGGATTTCTTTGTTCTTCAATCAGCTCTAAGATATCCTCACTGGATTCGATTTTCATCTTCACAACTCGTTCCCTTCCATCAAATACTGCCCACAATATGTACTCAAAATTACAAGGATTGGCCTTCAATAAGGCTTGAACACGAGAAACTACTTCAGAATACATTTGTCGGCCGTAATTTATTCTCATCAGCTCTGCCACTCCACCAAGATATGAACCCTCGTAAAACGAACTACCAAAGTGCACCAATACTCTAACACGGTTGCTAGCCATTCAAATAAGTGAACAACAAAAAGAACTAAAAAAAAAGAAACATAAAAATGCAGTAGATGAATGGTGCAGGCGTTAAATTGTTAGAGATCGCTGTTTTTTTGCCTGCATGATAAATGCAGAGACCAAATCCTCACCTGTGAAAAAGCAGTTAATTAATGAGTTGCGCAACTTATACGAAAGATCTGCGAATGAATTCCGAATAGTCGTAAAATTACTAGGTCGATATGGCCCTGCGAAAAAATGGCGCATAATCGTCAAAAAAAATATGCTTTATCGATTTGGTTATGCAATTCTTAAATATGCGAGCGAAAAAATGTCACATAATTGTCAATTATCCGAAAGATATATGCGAAATTGTTTCGCATATTAGTAAATTATGCGATTGACTTGGATATGCAATTACCAGAAAATGCGTATTCAACAAACTATGCGAATTAGATGCGAAATATTTTCGCAGTCATAAATTTGCAAGGTTGATATAGCCCTGCGATAAGAAGGCGCATAATCATCGTAAATTATGCTGCAATCGATTTGTATATGCAATTATTAAAAATGCGAAATATGTTCGCACATTTCTAAATTATGCGTTTGATGTGGATATGCGATTAAAAAAATGCAAAATGTTTACGCATTATCATAAATTATGCGGTCGATTGGATATGTGCTGGTTCATTTGGACATGCGAGTGTAATATCGCATAGCATTTCGTGAGTTTTGGGGTGTAAAAGAAGTTATTTGATGGGGCGGTGTGTAAAAGAAAGAATAGATTTATAATGGGGTGAAAAAGATTTTAACCCAACATAAAACACATCAACAAATCAAGACTAAACAGACCAACAAATCACACCTAGAAAGAAAGCAACTACAGGAAAAACACAGCCCTCCCTCAACAGAGATGTCCGAGATCGACAGCGAACAAGACCAAATTCATCAAGGAGAGATCCAAAATCCAAGACCGATGTTCGCCACTGCTTAAGGTGTAATATCCCTTTCGATTGTGGATTTTTGGAGTTATTATTTATTTTTCTTGATTATTATTTGTCTTTATTATATTATTATTATTATTATTATTATTATTATTATTATTATTATTATTATTATTATTATTATTTGCTAATGTGATTATTGTTATTATTATTACTCCATATTTATTTGTTTAATTGCTTTTAAATGTTCAAATGTTTATTATTATTATTATTAAATAAATATTATTATTTAAATATTTGTCTAAATTGACTAATTGCTTATATGTGTATTATTATTAAATAATAAAATGTGTTTATTTGAGTATTAGTATTAATATTAAATGTGTGTTATATATATTTATATATAATGTCGATTGATTTGTTTTAATTATTTCTGAACGTCTCGATCGTATCCGAGTCATTTTCCGAGCGAGTCTAAAGTTTGATAATCGGCCCAATCTATCGATAATATTTTTTTTGGTCCATTCGGATATTTATTTCTGACTCTTTCTACCATTTAATTTCCAGCCCAAATGATTCAAAGTGTGTTGGCCCATTTCCTTGGAAAAATATGTTTGTCCAATGTGATGTATTATTTATGGCCCATTTGAGCTGGCCCAAGAGGAGTTAAACCTCGGCCCTTTTCTTCTCCTTCTTCGCGCAGCCCTCCTACTCTCTTCTCCTTCTCTCGATCTATCAGAACAGAAAAAAAATCTCGTTGCTCTCTGAACTCTCTCTCGTGAACGAATCAGATTGAGAAAGGAAGAAAATCTCTCGCTTTTTTCCCTCCCCTCACGTTCGCGATCAGCCCTCGAGAAATCGCCCTTCCCTCATCCTCTATTCGCGAATCAGGCGGTCCCTAATCGCCGACATCAGCCGCTGCAAAGTCCTGCCAGCGACCTCGCCCCTAGTCGCTGCAAACGCGCCCTCGCGAGCCCTCTTCGCCGATGAAAGTCAACCCCACCGCGAGTCCGCAGCCGAGAGACGCTTGACACCCCTTCAACAGCAGCGATTGAAGGTGACCGCAACAACCCTATAGTAATCTCCGAGCGCAATCAGCGGCGAGGCTGACCCCAGTTTTCCGATGATTGGAGTGGTGTCCGCGGCAGAGCGGACTAGAGTGATCGAGAGCAAGCACTTTCCGACGAGACAACACCCGTGGCTGGAAGTATCCATGCCCAACGGCTGAGACGAGCTCCAACGGTTGAAGAACTCTAGTTTCCGACAGCGGCAGACCCGAACACAACTCTTGTGCGGCTAGGACGAGTCGTCGTTGACCGAAAATCGAACTCTTCAGACCTGAGCAGCAACATCCCGACTGAAGAGAGCCGAAACTTGTCGATTCTGAGATTCGAGAGCCGATAACTCGTAGCCGAGACCCGAACCTCTTTTCCCGTTTTTATTCCCAACGAGAGGTAATTCGACTGAGCTTAGTACCTCTTTTGCTGAGCTTTTGATGGATTTTATGTGCTTAATTTTCATTTTGAAGTTAGGAGTTCATGCTTATGTTGAGTGATTTTACCTTGCTTGTTTGAGTTGTGCTGGGGCAATTTAGGTTGATTCTATGTGCTAATTATTTGAGTTTGTGTTCAGTTAGTGCAAATGTGTTGTTCTCATGATAATTTCTGCTTATTGTTCATTTATAAACATGATTAGAATTTGAGCATGATATACATGTTGCTTTGATATGTTTGGAGCTTGCAGGGCCATGTTTATGTGGTTTATATGCTGCGGTTTTGGTGCATATTTTCATAGATGAAATCATTCAGTTTAATTCCCTATTGATGTACTAAGGTTAGGATAAATAAAGTTGAAATGAGAGCATGATTTTTGGAGTTCTTTGTACAGCATGTACATGACTTTTGATGTTGTTGTTAAGGTGCCGAAATTCATGAGTTTGAGATTTGAGTTTGTCATGCGTTAATAAGTGTTATTTGATGCATGAGAAAAAGAGAAGGCTATGTCATGTGTCTTTTTATGCTTTAATTGAGTGCTTATGTGTTGTACCTTATATGTATGATAATTTGACTCGTTGTATTTTAGGCTTTGATTGATCATGTTCTGTGTTAAATCTTATTATGCGATATAGTGGTTAAAGTGTGTCACTTTCTTGTGTGGCCTAATCAACCCAATCAAAACCCTTAATTGTTAGGTTTCTGAGGAGTCGAGCTCGCCTTCCTATCGAATTTCTGTGATTTCTCTATTCTCTGGAGACCAGGTGGGTTTAATCTAAAATTTGCTATGTTATAATTGAGGTGAGATTTTTATACTGAATGTCTGTGAATGTATGTGTGAGTCATGAGACGGTGCCTAGTGGTGGGCGATCTCCAACCTTGTGATAGGTAGACTCATTTTAACCTAGTCGATGTGCCGTGACCGTTGATGTTGAACCTCGGCACGACTGTACTCCCGCTGACGAGTTTGGGCTAACCCCTGGCGGCTTTTGATAGGTGTGCACATGAGTATAATGATGAGTAAGAGAGTGGTGTGTTATGTCTTTTGACCATATACTTGCATATGACTCTAGTACATGATTCCTACCAATATATTATGCATAGTGGTGAACACCTCGATTATATTTGTGCTCATCCCCACCTACTCTTCATTGATGCAGGTTAAGCATGTGTTGGGCATGACGAGACTAAAGACGAGTGGATGATCAAACATTATTAATGCTTTTTATTGCTTCCGCATGCTTTGATATTTATGCATATCAGACATTGTTATTGTTCTCTACCGCATCTGGGATTGGTTGAAGTGTTGGAACCATGTGGATTATTATTATCTGTTTGGATTATGTTGACAATCCTATTGCTAGATATGTTGAAATCTAGTCTTGGAACTTTGATTATGTTGGATATTCTCATTTCCTTTATGCTGATTATGTGTTTAACTTTGGAAAGTTCTCGAGTAGCGCCAAATGTTTTATAAATCGATAAATGGTTTCGAAATTTTAAACCAAGATTTTTGGATAAGTCCAGAATTGTCTTTAAAAATCTTTGGGGCGTTACAGTTTGGTATCAGAGCCAGTCTGCGTTTCTGTAGACTAGTTATTATGTGATTATGTGAATTGACATGGTGTTTTGACCACTCGTCTTCGTCATGCCACACTGCTTAAGGTATGTTCTTTTATAAGTATCGATGAAATACTTGTAATAAGAAGTGTGATTCTAATTGCTTGAGATTTGTTTCGTTGATTATTTGGGGCTTAGGATTTATCCACCTTTGGTTTAAATCGAACTCTAGTGGTAGGGAGTTCAGTTGTATCTCTAGAAGCTCTCTGTTGTGAGTTTTCGATTGATGTTTTAATTGAGCATCTGTAGCAGTACTCTCGCTACAAGTTTTCGTTCAGTGTCCTCAGAGTAGGACTATTTGTGATCTATCTCGCAAGAGAAAGGTTGAGACCCGAGTAAGTCCCTATTGAAAGCGATTACCCCGAGATTTATACCCAGTCAATGTGGACCGAGAGTGGCGTTTAGGTGCCACGTCTAGATCGTTGATCGATCCCATAGTTAGGGGGAAATCTAAATGCGCATCAATGTCACGACTCTCGAGGGTGGTTAGACCTCGGGACAAGCGATAGTGATTAAGTCTCGTGTATTAAGTTGAGCGAAAGTCATGAAGGCGGACATAGAAGACTGCGATATCGTAAAAGATACGGGCGGACCGATCAGACATCGTGTGAACATTCTTTCTCGTGAATGTAAGGCACGCTATTGCGTTACGGTATGAATATGTGTGGATTATATGCTAATATTCATGCCTAGTGGATTTGTTTACGATGCTTATGATCATTTAAATTTGATTAAGTCTCGATGTGTTTAGCATGCAAATTCATTATTTTTTTTTTTGTGCCTTGTATCATGACCAGCATGCTACAAAGACTGTGGTTTTTAAAATTAAATTCTTCTTGAGAAATATAGCATGTTTCTTGTGTTTTCAGCGAGTTTCGAAATTTTGTAAATCCGATCTAAATTGAGGGAGATATGATTTTTACAAAAATATTGTGCAAACAGTTTCTGAAAACCCGACAACATGTTGTATAAAATGTTGATTTGTTTTTTATGCCTGAATGTGCTCGTATGAGAACATGGTCTTCGTGAGATATGTAGCTTTATGTGTTATCTTCATGTTAGTGTTTCAATCAAGCCAAAAGCATGTCAGAAGCATGAGATAATCCAATTTTACCGAGGCTATGTAAGTTTTATAATCATGTTCTCGGACTGCAACCATGTTTCAAATGTTTGATGCATAAACTATGATCAAATGCCCTTATTTACCATACATGTCTTCATGAAAGTTGTAGCATTACTCTTTAGCTTCCTGTTGGTCTTGTAATCATGTCATTTGGAGTTTATATAAATTTTATATGATTTTTACAAAGTGGTAGTATGTCTAGTTTTTTATAAAACCGTAGCTGTTTTTGAAGTGTAAATGTTTGTCCTGCTGTGATGCACCAAATGTGTTCGAATGTGAAATCGATCAACATGAAAGTTGTAGCCTTGCATGTGTAGTTTCTGTAACGTTTGAGCTTGCATGATTTGGAATTTTGTAGCTCAAGATTTTGATGATTTACTGAGGTGCTGTAAATGTGTTCACTGAAATTCTGATCAGTGACATATTCTCAGTTTTTGACTGTTTCTCTGTAACGAATGTTTGTTGATTTATCTCTTGTTTAATGACCTTATTTTTTTTCTAGTTCTTCATATCTTTTGTAGCTACATATTTTAGGATTTGTATATCTAGAATTATGCTTATTTTGTTTATGTGCTCCAAAATACATGCACCTGATTTAATGATGTTGCTCATGTGCCATTTTTGCAAACTAGTGCTACGTTTCGAAAATGAATTTTCATCTTTATTCTACATGACTACGTGATCTGCATGACCTAACTGTTTGGTATTACATTGTTGACTGAAAACACTTACGAGAAAAGCTTCACGCTGAGATCTCGAAGTGAGGAAGCTAGAGGCAGTATAAGCGAGTTGGGCTCGTTTAGGACCGCTGATGATTAGCTACCTGAGTAATAGCTGACGTGACAGCCGACGTTGTTAGTCGGAAGAGTCAAACGAGCTAATCATTTTATTTGTTCGGCAATGACCGCTGAGTTAGGATTATTTCTAGCTGGGGATGCCGATGTTCTATCTCTTGGGTATTTTATTCATATTCCTATCGTGTATATCCGTGTGATTAATTGTTCGGAATTGGGAAAAATGGTGATGAACTTGGAACTCAGTTTCTTGCCGTGTGTTTATTTGTAGCCCTTGAAACTTTTTGAGGTTTGCTTAATGCCTAAATCCTGGAGGAAATTTGTTTTGTTAAACCCCAAACTTTGTCTTGTGGAAATTTTATCTATCCGAAAACCTTGGAGATTTTGAACCATGGAATCGAGAACTTTTTGACTGCACCTTGAGCAGAACACCGACCCTGATTGGGTGTAGCCATGCGAAGTGGTGGTCGAGCAGCAAGAGGCTACCGGTCGGGGTCGATCGTTGACTCGCACGTGAGCTGCAACCACCATCACCGAACACACAAACTCCTCAGGACAGTGTGTACAGTCCACCCTTGACTTTGAAGCTTTCTTCTGAACCTTGAACCGAGAGCTCCAAGTTTCACTGAACTGTGGTATGGTTTACCTAGATCAATAAGTTTCGACAAGTGAGACTTGT
Source organism: Striga hermonthica (assembly GCA_902706635.1). NCBI lineage: Eukaryota > Viridiplantae > Streptophyta > Magnoliopsida > Lamiales > Orobanchaceae > Striga > Striga hermonthica. The sequence goes on along the minus strand of CACSLK010011012.1, from coordinate 21,622 downwards.
TGATTAGTTCCTATGCCATAGGTGAGATGTTCTCAAGTTGGCAAGTTGTGACTCCGCATTGTTGTTGACCGGTGTCATGAGTCTCGATTGGAGACTATGTATACTTCGTAGGTTTGAGGCTACGAAGAGTGTGAGGGTTTTGGATATAGTTGGTTGTTATGGAGTACCGTGTCGACAGTTTTGACGGAGAAGCACGGGTTGCCATAGTGGACGAGTTTTCAGCGTGACCCGGGCACTATACTGAAGCTTAATGCCACCTATCGACTCCAGTTGAGAGGATTGCAACACATTGTCAACACAAAGGAAGACCGTTGAGAGTCTTTGGTGTTGATAGATGCGTTGTGAGGAGTTATATGGGCGTATGTTGAGAACGCCGCTGTACTGGATCGAGCTATGTGATCTGTGTTCCTGTAGGATGCATCAAGGTAGGGTGTGGTCCGTTTTAGGAAGAGGGGAAAAACTTCAGCCGTGATTCGTAGGGCCATGTGTGATACTCGAACGAGTTGGTGACCTAGCACACCGGTTGTCTTTACCACTAGTTCTGGCGGGGTTCACGACGTATTCCACGTGTGATGTTTCGTGAGAGCGTGCGTGACCCTGAGCATGTGGTGTGGACTTAGGTGAGTTGCGGGTCGAGTAAGACCTTACCTAGGTTGTACCGGTGGCTATTTTGGACCGAAGGGTTCATCAGTTGAGAAATCGGGCAGCTAGTCTCGTCAAAGGTACGATAGAGCCGGCATGGCGAGGATGAGGCGACTCGAGAGAGAGAGAGAGAGAGAGAGAGAGAGAGAGAGAGAGAGAGAGAGAGAGAGAGAGAGAGAGGCAGGCTGATATCTGGCGGAAGTACCTGAACTTTGAGTTTTGATTCTGGGTTTTCTCTTTGTGTTTTGTGTATCTTTGTTAGAATTCCGAGGACGGAATTCTTTGTAAGGTGGATAGACTGTAATACCCCATTCGATTGTGGATTTCTAGAGTTATTATTTATTTTTCCTGATTATTATTTGTCTTTATTATTATTATTATTATTATTATTATTATTATTATTTGCAAATGTGATTATTGTTATTATTATTACTCCATATTTATTTGTTTAATTGCTTTTAAATGTTTAAATGTTTATTATTATTATTATTAAATAAATATTATTATTTAATTATTTGTGTCAATTGGCTAATTGTTTATATGTGTATTATTATTAAATAATAAAATGTGTTTATTTTAGTATTAATAGTAATATTAAATGTGTGTTATATATATTTATATATAATGTCGATTGATTTGTTTTAATTATTTCTGAATGTCTCGATCGTATCCGAGTCGTTTTCCGAGCGAGTCTAAAGTTTGATAATCGGCCCAATCTATCGGTAATGTTTTTTTTGGTCCATTCGGATATTTATTTCTGGCTCTTTCTACCATTTAATTTCCAGCCCAAATGATTCAAAGTGTGTTGGCCCATTTCCTTGGAAAAATATGTTAGTCCAATGTGATGTATTATTTATGGCCCATTTGAGCTGGCCCAAGAGGAGTTAAACCTCGACCCTTTTCTTCTCCTTCTTCGTGCAGCCCTCCTACTCTCTTCTCCTTCCATCGATCTATCAGAACGGAAAAAAAATCCCGTCGCTCTCTGAACTCTCTCTCGTGAACGAATCAGATTGAGAAAGGAAGAAAATCTCTCGCTTTTTTCCCTCCCCTCACGTTCGCGATCAGCCCCCGAGAAATCTCCCTTCCCTCTTTCTCTGTTCGCGAATCAGGCGGTCCCTAATCGCCGGCATCAGCCGCTGCGAAGTCCTGCCGGCGACCTAGCCCCTAGTCGCTGCAAACGCGCCCTCGCGAGCCCTTTGTTGATGAGCGTTTTCGGTCAACGGTTAAAATGATAGATATTGAAAGCGGAAGATTGAGAACGAAAGGATGATTTGGTTTAATTACAGCTTTATTAGGCGATCACGAGGTCGGCCTCTCGTACGAGGTCGACACTTGCGATATACTTACAATTCTTACAATGAGTTTCTCACAGTTTTAGAGAGAGAAAGTAGAGAGAAGGCAGAGTTAGTTGAGATTCAACAACCCAAAATAAATGAAATGAGCTGCTATTTATAGTAGTCTTTAATGTGGTACTGTTCAACTACTGTTCTCCGGTCTTGTCGTACAGTGGCCTCGCGGAGCAGTTCGGCGTCCCTCTGACATTCATTTAATGCGATTTGAGGTTTCTTCAATCATTACTTGCCAGACATTAAATGCCAGCATGGGGGACATTTAATGCTGGTAGGCTTTATTGACCAGGCCTGCGGGTAGGACACTAGGCTATGATAACCTGTCCCATCACCCAATGTTGGTCTTCCAAGTGGGAATATTTTAATGTTCATCGAGTCCCATCCTTTCCTTCAGGTCGGCCACCCAGAATCTCCGGGTCGGCACTCTACTCATACGTGTTCACGAGACGACTGGTAGCCTACTTCCTACCTGGCACTCTCTCAGGTCGGCCACTGTACGGACTGAGCCGGGTGCCGGTCTGGAGAAAACGTTCCCATGACGGTTCTGTATACTTTTGATTTCCGGTTCAGATCGGCACCCGGTATCAGACCGGGTTTTCGGCCCGGTTCCTGAGGGGTCGAGTTTCCGGTTCATTCTGGGCTAACTCGGTTATCAACATACAGGCCCCCGAGTTCGGAGAGGAGGTTTCCCAACATCTTGTCCGAGGTCGCTTCTCTAGTGCTCAGTCCCGAGTTTGCCAGATTTCACTTCGGCCCCTATGATTTCCTTCACGTTTTCCCTGCTCCTGGCACATTGATGACGCGAACTGAAGCGACGCGTTCATCAATGCGATATGGCCGTTGTCATTCTTGTCGGCCATGAAAAGTCATGCCGTTTCAGGGTTCTTTACACGTGTCCCCGTCTGATTGGCCCGCGTGGCGCATCGCGCTGCTTCAGTGGAAAGGGCGTTTACTCTGCCGCGTATCACCCACGCGCCCGTTCGTGAACCGTCGGATGGCTTCGATCGTGGCCGTTCAATTTGAATAGTTGATTATTCAATTTTGAATTTCAAACGGCGCCACGCGGCCTTCCCCGATTGGACCAAACTGTATATATATAGGGGTCGTCGTCTTCCTTCAGAATTTTTTTTTTACCTTCTGCGATTTTTCAAGCGCACTTTCGAGCAATCGGCAAGCAAACTTTCAAACATCCCTGAAGTTCTCTGCAAATCGGCATTCAAGGCTTCAAACCGGTAATCCGCTTGTTCTTTTCATCCTTTTCCTTTTATTATGTTGAGTTTTTTGAATTTCGCGACGTCTTCCGGCGAGGGCGAGAGACAAACGGCGGAGGAGACCGGCGAGATCGTGGTTTACTCTCCACCGGCGGCGGAGGCGACACAACCTCTCATAGTTACGCCGATCACGGCTGTTCGGGTGACCCGGCTGTAATGCCCCGTTCGTTTATGAATAAATTGGATTTTATTATTATTATTATTATTATTATTATTATTATTACTATTATTATTATTACCAATAATATTTATTGCTATTTGTTTAATTGCCTAAATGAACTTATGTGCCTAATTGTGTATATTAAATAAATATTAATTGTGAAGATTTTATTATAATTATTAAATGCTATTTTAAATATTATTTATTTTAATTTAATTTAATCGTCAAACCGGACTTCGGGTTAAGCCGAGCCACGCCCGTGGCCACGACAAGACCTAGCCGCCGCCCCTCCCTCTCTTCTTCTTGTATGTTTGGTAAGTAAATCAATTTGGAACCTTCCTTTTTCCTTTCTTGTGATGTTTATGGTAAGTGCATAATTTTGGAGTCTTACCATGCCTAAGGGAGCCTATATGAGGAAGAGATTGATCCCCTTTCGTCCAAATATTTTTTCCCAGCAAACTTTTCTCTCCTCTCTCTCTCGATCACTTGCTCTCTCTTACTTGGCTTACTTGTTGGCTAAGTCATTGAGTTTAACCTAATCTTATATGTATGGGAAGAGAATCCCTTAGCTCATTTATACGCAGCTTCCTTTTCTCTCTT
>CACSLK010011005.1:0-20530 GCA_902706635.1 Striga hermonthica | reverse complement strand
TTCAACGGTCAACACTTTTCCTCTCCAAGGTCTCAATGAAAATCAACTCCGGATGATGTGCTTTCCCTACACGTTGAAGGATCGAGCCAAGACTTGGTTCATGACCTTACTTCCGAACTCGCTTTCCAATTGGGAGGCCGTCTACGAAAAGTTTATGGGAAAGTATTATTCGCAACAAAAGACCACCGACCTCCGCACTCAAATCGCTAGCTTTAGCCAAAATCCCGGCGAAACCTTTCACGAGGCATGGGAGCGGTTCAAGGGGTATCAACTCCAATACCCTCACCATCACTTTTGCCTCGGGGTGTTAAATCAATTTTTCTATGATGGTCTACACCAAAATCTCCAATACATGGTAGATCATGCGGCCGGAGGAGATATCGGGAGTCACACGGAGGAGGAGATTCATGCATTATACGAGATGCTTAGCGAGAATTCACAAAGGAAGAGTGTACGCAAGAAGACTTTTGTGAACGAGGCAACACCATCGTCCGGAACCTCTAACGACGCCGTGTTAGCCAAGTTGACCCGTATGGAGGAAGAACTTAAACAACTTCGCCTACGAGATGTGAAGGCAAGTCAAGTAGTGATGGTTGAGGTGTGCGGACATTGTGGAGAAACGGGGCATGGAGAACATGAGTGTCCAAGGTACATTGAACCGGTTTACGATCAACATCAAGAAGGGTTTTCACATGACACCAATGCAATCCAAGGGTATGCTCCTCGGGCTCAAAACGATCCTTATTCGAACACTTACAATCCAGGGTGGCGAAATCACCCTAACTTCTCATGGAGGGACCCAAAAGCGGCTTACCCATCTCAACCGGCACCACCTCATCAATATAATCAACCTCAAGCCTTTTCTCAACCGAACAACCGACCACCATTTCAACCGAGACCCGAATTCCAAAGATATCAACTGAGGCCCGAGTTTCAAGGATTCCAACAAGAGCGTGGGGGATTTGCTCCGCGACAACCCATACCACCTCCACCAGAGCCTGAAAAAGAGACAAAGGCGAATTCTTCAGACACTCGAATTGACAACTTGGAGAAATACCTTCAAAGTCTCGCCTCGACCGTTTCCACCTTACACGAAGTGGTCAAGGGTGTACCCTCAATCCAAGCCTCTCTCAAATGCCTCGAGACACAAGTGGGGCAACTCGGAACATCGATTGGAGAGCTTCAACGAGACACCAAGAAGGATCGCCTTCCCAGTCAACCCGAGCAAGCCCAAGCCGTGACGGTCCTACGAAGTGGACGAAAGGTAGATAATCATGTTGGGGATTCTCCCAATGTGATGATTGAGGATGTCGATGACAAAGAGGATGATGAAAAGTCGGAGGTTGCGTCGGATACCGGGAAGAACAAAGATGGGCCGAGAGAAGAGAAGTCTAAAGAGAAGACGAGGCCCGGTGAAATTGATGGCTTGCATAGGTCGGCTACACCATACCGACCACCGGTACCTTATCCTAGCCGACTCCAAGAGACGAAGAAGAACCGGCAATTCCAAGATCTTTTTGACATGCTCTCGAAGGTAAACGTGAACCTCCCACTTATAGACGTTATTAAAAACGTGCCGGCTTATGTTCAATTTTTCAAAGACTTAGCTTCGAAAAAGCGGAGGTTCGAGGATAATGAGAAGGTGATGATTTCCGAGGTAGCCTCGACTACCATACCTCGAAAATAATGTGATCCGGGAGCCTTTGTCATGAAGATTACATTCGGGAATGAGAAGATTACAACCAGGATGCTAGATTTGGGAGCCGGTATCAACCTCATGCCTTACTCTATTTACAAACAATTGGGATTACAAGGCCTCAAACCGACTCGAATGAGCCTCCAGTTGGCGGACCGCACCTTGCGGGAGCCAAAAGGGATAATCGAAGATGTGTTGGTCAAGGTTGGCTCGATTGTTGTACCGGTCGACTTCGTAGTCCTTGACGTCGGAGATGTCCCGAATACCGGGAAGGAGCACACTATCTTGCTTGGGCGACCCTTCATGGCGACGACCAACACCATTATCAACGTCAAGGAGGGACGAGTCACTCTCTCGGCTCATGGGGAGATGGCTACCTTCACGATGAACAACGCCCGGGAAGCTCCACCCAAAGTTGGCCACTGCTCATTTACGGAGGATACCGACAAGGAGGTACATCTCAACTCTAATCTTAAATTATCTAATGGAAATGGTTTTGTAGGAAAGATGAATGATGTGAAGTCGGGCAAGAAAGGGGCGAAAAAGAAGCCTAAGGATGGATATGCAAAATCGAGAGATAGCCCACCAAGTTCGAATGATGATGTGATTTCCGGGGTGTGGAAATTCACGAAAAATGGCATGAAGTTTATGAGGGGTGAGGAGTTGAAGAGGAATCCCCCGATATCCCCGAAGAGTAGGTGGGCTAATGTGTTCGGTGATGAGCTCGAAAATGAAAGTGAAGGGGCTCGTCAAGCTATGCCCGGTTGATCATTGAATGGTAGGGAAAGTCGAGCTCATGACTATAAACCGAGCACTTCGTGGGAGGCAACCCACGTTTTGTTTTCATTTTCTCTTATTTTCCTTTTTATATAAATAAAAAAAAAATTAGCAAAATGAGGAATTCGAGTGTTAGTTGAATGGGTCGTTGATTCGAGCATGTGGTGCGTAAAAAAAAAGAAAAGACGAAGAAATTTGACCGTCGCCCACGCCCGCGAGAGAGCCCGCGCCCGCGCACGGCTCTTGCACGCCAGGGACTACGCCCGCGCACGCGAAAACGCCCGCGCCCGCGCTCAATGGCCTTCGGTTGACCTCTTCTATTCCCTCCGGACGACCACTATTGGACACACGGTGGTGACGACCACCGTGTCGAGTACGCCTTTTCTTTTCCTGTTTTCTCTTTCTTTATTTGCTTCTTGTGTGTCTTTGTGTGATTTTGTCTTGTTTGTTTGTCATTGTGTCTCGTCTTCATTTTATCACATAGACGTACGTGATTATGTGCTTTCGCCTATACTTTTTGGTCAAGCAATGAGGACATTGCTTTGTTTTAAGTGTGGGGGAGGGATTTCGTGATTATGCATGTTTAGATGATATTCTCTTCATTTTTGTTTCTTATTTTTCGTATTTGTTGTGTCGTGGACCGGTTTTCTTTGAGTTTTTATGTGTTCGTGTCATCTCTCCCGCATGGAACTTGATGTTTGTTCGAGAGTCGAGATAGCTAAGTGGTAAGTCGAGATTATTGATTGGTTTCACTATTAACATTCATGCGCGATGTACTTGATGAATTTGACGGTTTCCTTTGATTGATTGATGATTCGTTGACATTGGAACTCACATGTGGATTAACGGAATTGTTTTGTCCTTGGTTTGTTCTCGATTGGTTGTCTTGGGGCATGCTTACCCTATGTTCAATTATTGTTGTAAACGTGTTCTCTATACACTTGTTGTACGTTTCGATTGATTTGTGATGTATCCTTGTGTGCCTCTCCCTAAAAAAAAAAAAAAATAAATAAAAAATAATAATAATAAAAAAAAGGAGAATAAAAGAATAAAAAGTGAGTTCCGAGCAATGAGCATTTGCTTCCGAGTAGTTTCAAGCCATTTCATGCGAGTATGTTCAAACCAAGAAGTCAAAACTCGATTTCGAGTACAAACGAAGTTGTACGAACTTAAAATGGAATGTGATGGGTGCATGGCCAAGGACACAAGCTTCACGCCATCATCACGCCGTGAATGGGACCGCGAGGAGCTTCAGAGACCAGTAATTTTCACTCCGCGCCGTGAAGAGCTCCGCGCCGTGAAGGAGAGCTCGCGCCGTGAAGGAGTGGTCCTCCGCGCCGTGAAGGAGAGCTCGCGTCGTGGAGGCGTCGTGCTTCGCGCCGTGGCCGCTGCCTTGCGCCGTGACACCTCTCCGTCAAGAGTTTCTGCTCGAGCCGTCAGTAGTTAATTCGCAGCTATTTCTCGCAGTCAAGAGTTTCTGCCTCGAGCCGTTGCAGTTAATTCCGCCGTCAGCAGTTAATCCGAGCCGTCAGCACTTAATTCGCGCCGTGCCGGCTTTTGTGCTCCACTTGAAAGATTTGTTGTCGTCAGCAGTTAATTCGAGCCGTCACTTGAAAGATTTGGTCCGCTGTATAAATTCATGGCTCTGCGGGATTGGAAAGTATTCGGATTTTCTTTGATCTTTCTACAGTTTTCTTCTTCTTCTGCACTCTGCAACAAAAACTCTTTTTTATTGTTCACCTTTCTTATCTTTCTTTTATTTTGGATTGTACGTGTGTTTTATATAATTCTCCGACGACGTTGTTCCGGTGAATTGGTTTGACGTTTTATTTTAAGTGTGTTCATGTGATTTTTCGACATTTTGTGTGGATTGTAAGTTTTCGATTGTTGCTGTTATTTTGCTCAAGCTCGTACTAGGAACGTAAGAATCTTGTGTAAGACTTATTATTCCGATTGTTCACTTATTTTACTATCTCGTTTGTAGACGTAAAATTTGGCTTGTTAAATAATGGCTTGTTGTTGATTTGTTTATGTTTAAGTGTTTACCGTAAATTTGCTAATGTGCTTTAATATTGTTGAAGTTAAATTATTATTAGGAAAGTCGAGACTTTGAGTATTAAGTTCGATTATTCCGTAAAATGATATTGGCTTTGGCATTGAGGTTCATGAATGAGTTTGGTTCATTAGTATGTTAATCGTTTTAAAAAAATTCTTAACGACCCGGTTTAGGGAGTTAATATCGCTCACTTAATTTAGTAATTACTTTTATAGTAGTTAAATTAGAATTACAATCATCAACCCACGGATTAGAATGTCTATGAATTTATTTTACTTTTCTGTGTATTTTGGACAGTTAAATTAGCTAATTACGCTCCGAATAGCATTCCTTTGAGAACGACTCGAGGTCGGTTAGCTCGATTACCAAATACCCAAAATTATACTAAACAGCTTACGTTTTCAATTTTGCCTCAAGTTACCATTATTTTCCTTGACATTTTTAAACGTATATAATTTGGCTTAAAAACATGATGGTGCGATAAACATATGTTATCCACATCAAATAATGGTGCCGTGTTCGAAAACAAGTCTTTCCGGAGACGTCGCTTATGTTATCACTTTTGCCCTTATTTACCCTTATTTTTCTTGACTTTTTTAAACGAATACGATTTGGCTTCAAAACACGATGGTGCGATAAAATATGTTATCCACATCAAAAAACGGTTTCGTGTTTGAAAACAAGTCTTTCCAGAGACGTCGCTTACGTTTTCACTTTTGCCCCAATTTACCCTTATTTTTCTTGACATTTTTAAACATATACGATTTGGCTTCAAAACACGATGGTGCGACAAAAATATGTTATCCACAACAAATGATGGTGTCGTGTTAAAAAACAAGTCTTCCCGAAGACGTCGCTTACGTTTTCACTTTATATACCCTTATTTTCCTTCACTTTTTTTAAACGTATACAATTTGGCTTCAAAACACGATGGTCCGATAAAATATGTTATCCACATCAAATAATGGTTTCGTGTTCGAAAACAAGTCTTTCCGGAGACGTCGCTTACGTTACCACTTTGGCCCCTATTTACCCTTATTTTTCTTGACTTTTTTAAACGTATACGATTTGGCTTCAAAATGCGATGGTGCGATAAAAGTATGTTATCCACATCAAACAATGGTGCCGTGTTTGAAAAAAATCTTTCCGGAGACGTCGCTTACTTTTTCACTTTTTCCCCTAGTATCCCTTATTTTACTTGACTTTTTTAAACGTATACGAGTTGGCTTCAAAACACCATGGTGCGATAAAAATATGTTATCCACTTCAAAGAATGGTGTCGTGTTCGAAAACAAGTCTTTCCAGAGACGTCGCTTACGTTATCACTTTTGCCCCTATTTACTCCTATTTTTCTTGACTTTTTTAAACGTATACGATTTGTCTTCAAAACACGATGGTGCGATAAAAACATGTTATCCACATCAACTGATGGTGCCGTGTTCGAAAACAAGTCTTTCCGAAGACGTCGCTTACGTTTTCACTTTATATACGGTTATTTTCCTTCACTTTTTTTAAACGTATACGATTTGGCTTCAAAACACGATGGTGCGATAAAAATATGTTATCCACATCAAATAATGGTGCCGTGTTCGAAAACAAGTCTTTTCGGAGACGTCGCTTACGTTTTCAATTTTGCCCTAGTTACCCTTATTTTCCTTGACTTTTTTAAACGTATATGATTTGGCTTCAACACATGATGATGCGATAAATATATGTTATCCACATCAAATAATGGTGCCGTGTTCGAAAACAAGTCTTTCCGGAGACGTCGCTTATGTTATCACTTTTGCCCTTATTTACCCTTATTTTTCTTGACTTTTTTAAACGAATACGATTTGGCTTCAAAACACGATGGTGCGATAAAATATGTTATCCACATCAAAAAACGATTCCGTGTTTGAAAACAAGTCTTTCCAGAGACGTCGCTTACGTTTTCACTTTTGCCCCAATTTACCCTTATTTTTTTTGACTTTTTTAAACATATATGATTTGACTTCAAAACACGATGGTGCGACAAAAATATGTTATCCACATCAAATGATGGTGCCGTGTTCAAAAACAGGTCTTCCCGAAGACGTCGCTTACGTTTTCACTTTATATATCCTTATTTTCCTTATTTTTTGAAACGTATACGATTTGGCTTCAAAACACGATGGTGCGATAAAATATGTTATCCACATCAAATAATTGTGCCGTGTTCGAAAATAAGTCTTTCCGGAGACGTCGCTTACGTTATCACTTTTACCCCTATTTACCCTTATTTTTCTTGACTTTTTTAAACGTATACGATTTGGCTTCAAAATGCGATGGTGCGATAAAAGTATGTTATCCACATCAAACAATGGTGCCGTGTTCGAAAAAAAGTCTTTCCGGAGACGTCGCTTACGTTTTCACTTTGGCCCATAGTATCCCTTATTTTCCTTGACTTTTTTAAATGTATACAATTTGGCTTCAAAACACGATGGTGAGAGAAAAATATGTTATCCACATCAAATAATGGTATCGTGTTCGAAAACAAGTCTTTCCGGAGACGTCGCTTACGTTATCACTTTTGCCCCTATTTACTCTTATTTTTCTTGACTTTTTTAAACGTATACGATTTGGCTTAAAAACACGATGGTGCGATAATAATATGTTATCCACATCAACTGATGGGGCCATGTTAGAAAAAAAGTCTTTCCGAAGACGTCGCTTACGTTTTCACTTTAGATACGGTTATTTTCCTTCACTTTTTTTAAACGTATACGATTTGGCTTCAAAACACGATGGTGCGAAAAAAATATGTTATCCACATCAAATATTGGTGCAGTGTTCGAAAACAAGTCTTTTTGGAGACGTCGCTTACGGTATCAAATTTGCCCTAGTTACCCTTATTTTCCTTGACTTTTTTAAACGTATACGATTTGGCTTCAAAACATGATGGTGCAATAAAACTATGTTATCCAAATCAAATAATGGTGCCGTGTTCGAAAACAAGTCTTTCCGGAGACGTCGCTTATGTTTTCACTTTTGCCCCTATTTACCCTTATTTTTCTTGACTTTTTTAAACTTATACGATTTGGCTTCGAAACACTATAATGCGATAAAAATATGTTATCCACATCAAATGATGGTGCCGTGTTCGAAAATAAGTCTTCCCAAAAACGTCGCTTACGTTTTCACTTTATATACGGTTATTTTCCTTCACTTTTTTTTAAACGTATACGATTTGGCTTCAAAACACGATGGTGCGATAAAAATATGTTATCCACATCAAATAATGGTGCCGTGTTCGAAAACAAGTCTTTTCGGAGACGTCGCTTACGTTTTCAATTTTGCCCTAGTTACCCTTATTTTCCTTGACTTTTTTAAACGTATACGATTTGGCTTCAAAACATGATGGTGCAATAAAACTATGTTATCCAAATCAAATAATGGTGCCGTGTTCGAAAACAAGTCTTTCCGGAGACGTCGCTTATGTTTTCACTTTTGCCCCTATTTACCCTTATTTTTCTTGACTTTTTTAAACATACGATTTGGCTTCAAAACACTATAGTGCGATAAAAATATGTTATCCACATCAAATGATGGTGCCGTGTTCGAAAACAAGTCTTCCCGAAAACGTCACTTACGTTTTCACTTTATATACCCTTATTTTCCTTCACTTTTTTAAACGTATACGATTTGGCTTCAAAACACGATGGTGCAATAAAATATGTTATCCACATCAAATAATGGTGTCGTGTTCGAAAACAAGTCTTTTTCGGAGACATCGCTTACGATTTCAATTTTGCCCCTAGTTACCCTTATTTTTCTTGACTTTTTTAAACGTATACGAATTGGCTTCAAAACACGATAGTGCGATAAAAATATGTTATCCACATCAAATAATGGTGCCGTGTTCGAAAACAAGTCTTTCCGGAGACGTCGCTTACGTTATCACTTTTTCCCTTATTTACCCTTATTTTTCTTGACTTTTTTAAACGAATACGATTTGGCTTGAAAACACGATGGTGCGATAAAATATGTTATCCACATCAAAAAACAGTTCCGTGTTTGAAAACAAGTCTTTCCAGAGACGTCGCTTACGTTTTCACTTTTGCCCCAATTTACCCATATTTTTCTTGACTTTTTTAAACATATACGATTTGGCTTCAAAACACGATGGTGCGACAAAAATATGTTATCCACATCAAATGATGGTGCCGTGTTCAAAAACAAGTCTTCCCGAAGACGTCGCTTACTTTTTCACTTTATATACCATTATTTTCCTTCACTTTTTTAAAGGTATACGATTTGGCTTCAAAACACGATGGTGCGATAAAATATGTTATCCACATCAAATAATGGTGTCGTGTTTGAAAACAAGTCTTTCCGGAGAAGTCGCTTACGTTATCACTTTTGCCCCTATTTACCCTTATTTTTCTTGACTTTTTTAAACGTATACGATTTGGCTTCAAAATGCGATGGTGCGATAAAAGTATGTTATCCACATCAAACAATGGTGCCGTGTTCGAAAAAAATCTTTCTGGAGACGTCGCTTACTTTTTCACTTTTTCCCCTAGTATCCCTTATTTTACTTGACTTTTTTAAACGTATACGAGTTGGCTTCAAAACACCATGGTGCGATAAAAATATGTTATCCACTTCAAACAATGATGCCGTGTTAAAAAAAAAAGTCTTTCCGGAGATGTCGCTTACGTTTTCACTATGGCCCATAGTATCCCTTATTTTTCTTGACTTTTTTAAATGTATACAATTTGGCTTCAAAACACGATGGTGCGAGAAAAATATGTTATCCACATCAAATAACGGTATCGTGTTCGAAAACAAGTCTTTCCGGAGACGTCGCTTACGTTATCACTTTTGCCCCTATTTACTCTTATTTTTCTTGACTTTTTTAAACGTATACGATTTGGCTTAAAAACACGATGGTGCGATAAAAATATGTTATCCACATCAACTGATGGTGCAATGTTAGAAAAAAAGTCTTTCCGAAGACGTCGCTTACGTTTACACTTTAGATACGGTTATTTTCCTTCACTTTTTTAAACGTATACGATTTGGCTTCAAAACACGATGGTGCGAAAAAAATATGTTATCCACATCAAATAATGGTGCAGTGTTCGAAAACAAGTCTTTTTGGAGACGTCGCTTACGTTATCAATTTTGCCCCTAGTAACCCTTATTTTTCTTGACTTTTTTAAACGTATACGATTTGGCTTCAAAACATGATGGTGCGATAAAAATATGTTATCCACATCAAATAATGGTGCCGTGTTCGAAAACAAGTCTTTCCGGAGACGTCACTTACGTTTTCACTTTTGCCCCTATTTACCCTTACTTTTTTGACTTTTTTAAACTTATACGATTTGGCTTCAAAACACGATGGTGCGATAAAAATATGTTATCCACATCAAATGATGGTGTCGTGTTCCAAAACAAATCTTCCCGAAGACGTCGCTTATGTTTTCACTTTATATACCCTTATTTTCCTTCACTTTTTTAAATGTATACGATTTGGCTTCAAAACAAGATGGTGCGATAAAATATGTTATCCACATCAAATAATGGTGCCGTGTTCGAAAACAAGTCTTTTTCGGAGACATCACTTACGATTTCAATTTTGCCCCTAGTTACCCTTATTTTCTTTGACTTTTTTAAACGTATATGAATTGGCTTCAAAATACGATGGTGCGATAAAAATATGTTATCCACCTCAAATTATGGTTTCGTTTTCGAAAACAAGTCTTTCCGGAGACGTCGCTTACGTTATCACTTTTGCCCCTATTTACCCTTATTTTTCTTGACTTTTTTTAACGTATATGATTTGGCTTCACAATACGATGGTGCGATAAAAGTATGTTATCCACATCAAACAATGGTGTCGTGTTCGAAAAAAATCTTTCCGGAGACGTCGCTTACTTTTTCACTTTTACCCCTAGTATCCCTTATTTTCCTTGACTTTTTAAACGTATACTAGTTGGCTTCAAAACACCATGGTGCGATAAAAATATGTTATCCACTTCAAACAATGGTACCGTGTTCGAAAAAAAGTCTTTCCGGAGACGTCGCTTACGTTTTCACTTTTTCCCCTAGTATCCTTATTTTCCTTGACTTTTTTAAACGTACACAATTTGGCTTCAAAACACGATGGTTCGATAAAAATATGTTATCCTCATCAAATAATGGTGTCGTGTTCAAAAACAAGTCTTTCCGGAGACGTCGCTTACGTTATCACTTTTGCCCCTATTTACTCCTATTTTTCTTGACTTTTTTAACGTATACGATTTGGCTTCAAAACACGATGATGCGATAAAAATATGTTATCCACATCAACTGATGGTGCCGTGTTCGCAAACAAGTCTTTCCGAAGACGTCGCTTACGTTTTCACTTTATATACGGTTATTTTCCTTCACTTTTTTTAAACGTATACGATTTGGCTTCAAAACACGATGGTGCGATAAAAATATGTTATTCACATCAAATAATGGTGCCGTATTCGAAAACAAGTCTTTTCGGAGACGTCGCTTGCATTTTCTATTTTGCCCCTAGTTACCCTTATTTTCCTTGACTTTTTTAAACGTATATGATTTGGCTTCAAAACATGATGGTGCGATAAAAATATGTTATCCACATCAAATAATGGTGCCGTGTTCGAAAACAAGTCTTTCCGGAGACGTCGCTTATGTTATCACTTTTTCCCTTATTTACCCTTATTTTTCTTGACTTTTTTAAACGAATACGATTTGGCTTGAAAACACGATGGTGCGATAAAATATGTTATCCACATCAAAAAACGGTTCCGTGTTTGAAAACAAGTCTTTCCAGAGACGTCGCTTACGTTTTCACTTTTGCCCCAATTTATCCTTATTTTTCTTGACTTTTTTAAACATATACGATTTGGCTTCAAAACACGATGGTGCGACAAAAATATGTTATCCACATCAAATGATGGTGCCATGTTCAAAAACAAGTCTTCCCGAAGACGTCGCTTACGTTTTCACTTTATATACCGTTATTTTCCTTTACTTTTTTAAAGGTATACGATTTGGCTTCAAAACACGATGGTGCGATAAAATATGTTATCCACATCAAATAATGGTGTCGTGTTTGAAAACAAGTCTTTCCGGAGAAGTCTCTTACGTTATCACTTTTGCCCCTATTTACCCTTATTTTTCTTGACTTTTTTAAACGTATACGATTTGGCTTCAAAATGCGATGGTGCGATAAAAGTATGTTATCCACATCAAACAATGGTGCCGTGTTCGAAAAAAATCTTTCTGGAGACGTCGCTTACTTTTTCACTTTTTCCCCTAGTATCCCTTATTTTACTTGACTTTTTTAAACATATACGAGTTGGCTTCAAAACACCATGGTGCGATAAAAATATGTTATCCACTTCAAACAATGATGCCGTGTTCGAAAAAAAGTCTTTCCGGAGACGTCGCTTACGTTTTCACTATGGCCCATAGTATCCTTTATTTTTCTTGACTTTTTTAAATGTATACAATTTGGCTTCAAAACACGATGGTGCGAGAAAAATATATTATCCACATCAAATAATGGTATCGTGTTCGAGAACAAGTCTTTCCGGAGACGTCGCTTACGTTATCACTTTTGCCCCTATTTACTCTTATTTTTCTTGACTTTTTTAAACGTATACGATTTGGCTTAAAAACACGATGGTGCGATAAAAATATGTTATCCACATCAACTGATGGTGCCATATTAGAAAAAAAGTCTTTCCGAAGACGTCGCTTACGTTTTCACTTTAGATACGGTAATTTTCCTTCACTTTTTTAAACGTATACGATTTGGCTTCAAAACACGATGGTGCGAAAAAAATATGTTATCCACATCAAATAATGGTGCAGTGTTCGAAAACAAGTCTTTTTGGAGACGTCGCTTACGTTATCAATTTTGCCCCTAGTAACCCTTATTTTCCTTGACTTTTTTAAACGTATACGATTTTGCTTAAAAACATGATGGTGCGATAAAAATATGTTATCCACATCAAATAATGGTGCCGTGTTCGAAAACAAGTCTTTCCGGAGACGTCACTTACGTTTTCACTTTTGCCCCTATTTACCCTTATTTTTCTTGACTTTTTTAAACTTATACGATTTGGCTTCAAAACACGAGGGTGCGATAAAAATATGTTATCCACATCAAATGATGGTGCCGTGTTCCAAAACAAATCTTCCCGAAGACGTCGCTTACGTTTTCACTTTATATACTCTTATTTTCCTTCACTTTTTTAAACGTATACGATTTGGCTTCAAAACACGATTGTGCGATAAAATATGTTATCCATATCAAATAATGGTGCCGTGTTCGAAAACAAGTCTTTTTCGGAGACATCACTTACGATTTCAATTTTGCCCCTAGTTACCCTTATTTTCCTTGACCTTTTTAAACGTATACGATTTGGCTTCAAAATACGATGGTGCGATAAAAATATGTTATCCACCTCAAATTATGGTTTCGTTTTCGAAAACAAGTCTTTCCGGAGACGTCGCTAACGTTATCACTTTTGCCCCTATTTACCCTTATTTTTCTTGACTTTTTTTAACGTATATGATTTGGCTTCAAAATACGATGGTGCGATAAAAGTATGTTATCCACATCAAACAATGGTGTCGTGTTCGAAAAAAATCTTTCCGGAGACGTCGCTTACTTTTTCACTTTTACCCCTAGTATACCTTATTTTCCTTGACTTTTTAAACGTATACTAGTTGGCTTCAAAACACCATGGTGCGATAAAAATATGTTATCCACTTCAAACAATGGTACCGTGTTCGAAAAAAAGTGTTTCCGGAGACGTCGCTTACGTTTTCACTTTTTCCCCTAGTATCCCTTATTTTCTTTGACTTTTTTAAACGTATACAATTTGGCTTCAAAACACGATGGTTCGATAAAAATATGTTATCCACATCAAATAATGGTGTCGTGTTCGAAAACAAGTCTTTCCAGAGACGTCGCTTACGTTATCACTTTTGCCCCTATTTACTCCTATTTTTCTTGACTTTTTTAACGTATACGATTTGGCTTCAAAACACGATGATGCGATAAAAATATGTTATCCACATCAACTGATGGTGACGTGTTCGAAAACAAGTCTTTCCGAAGACATCGCTTACGTTTTCACTTTATATACGGTTATTTTCCTTCACTTTTTTTAAACGTATACGATTTGGCTTCAAAACACGATGGTGCGATAAAAATATGTTATCCACATCAAATAATGGTGCCGTGTTCGAAAACAAGTCTTTTCGGAGACGTCGCTTGCGTTTTCAATTTTGCCCCTAGTTACCCTTATTTTCCTTGACTTTTTTAAACGTATATGATTTGGCTTCAAAACATGATGGTGCGATAAAAATATGTTATCCACATCAAATAATGGTGCCGTGTTCGAAAACAAGTCTTTCCGGAGACGTCGCTTATGTTATCACTTTTTCCCTTATTTACCCTTATTTTTCTTGACTTTTTTAAACGAATACGATTTAGCTTGAAAACACGATGGTGCGATAAAATATGTTATCCACATCAAAAAAGGGTTCCGTGTTTGAAAACAAGTCTTTCCAGAGACGTCGCTTACGTTTTCACTTTTGCCCCAATTTACCCTTATTTTTCTTGACTTTTTTAAACATATACGATTTGGCTTCAAAACACGATGGTGCGACAAAAATATGTTATCCACATCAAATGATGGTGCCGTGTTCAAAAACAAGTCTTCCCGAAGACGTCGCTTACGTTTTCACTTTATATACCGTTATTTTCCTTCACTTTTTTAAAGGTATACGATTTGGCTTCAAAACATGATGGTTCGATAAAATATGTTATCCACATCAAATAATGGTGTCGTGTTTGAAAACAAGTCTTTCCGGAGAAGTCGCTTACGTTATCACTTTTGCCCCTATTTACTCCTATTTTTCTTGACTTTTTTAACGTATACGATTTGGCTTCAAAACACGATGATGCGATAAAAATATGTTATCCACATCAACTGATGGTGTCGTGTTCGAAAACAAGTCTTTCCGAAGACATCGCTTACGTTTTCACTTTATATACAGTTATTTTCCTTCACTTTTTTTAAACGTATACGATTTGGCTTCAAAACACGATGGTGCGATAAAAATATGTTATCCACATCAAATAATGGTGCCGTGTTCGAAAACAAGTCTTTTCCGAGACGTCGCTTGCGTTTTCAATTTTGCCCCTAGTTACCCTTATTTTCCTTGACTTTTTTAAACGTATATGATTTGGCTTCAAAACATGATGGTGCGATAAAAATATGTTATCCACATCAAATAATGGTGCCGTGTTCGAAAACAAGTCTTTTCGGAGACGTCGCTTATGTTATCACTTTTTCCCTTATTTACCCTTATTTTTCTTGACTTTTTTAAACGAATACGATTTGGCTTGAAAACACGATGGTGCGATAAAATATGTTATCCACATCAAAAAAGGTTCCGTGTTTGAAAACAAGTCTTTCCAGAGACGTCGCTTACGTTTTCACTCTTGCCCCAATTTACCCTTATTTTTCTTGACTTTTTTAAACATATACGATTTGGCTTCAAAACACGATGGTGCGACAAAAATATGTTATCCACATCAAATGATGGTGCCATGTTCAAAAACAAGTCTTCCCGAAGACGTCGCTTACGTTTTCACTTTATATACCGTTATTTTTCATCACTTTTTTAAAGGTATACGACTTGGCTTCAAAACACGATGGTGCGATAAAATATGTTATCCACATCAAATAATGGTGCCGTGTTTGAAAACAAGTCTTTCCGGAGAAGTCGCTTACGTTATCACTTTTGCCCCTATTTACCCTTATTTTTCTTGACTTTTTTAAACGTATACTATTTGGCATCAAAATGCGATGGTGCGATAAAAGTATGTTATCCACATCAAACAATGGTGCCGTGTTCGAAAAAAATCTTTCTGGAGACGTCGCTTACTTTTTCACTTTTTTCCCTAGTATCCCTTATTTTACTTGACTTTTTTAAACGTATACAAGTTGGCTTGAAAACACCATGGTGCGATAAAAATATGTTATCCACTTCAAACAATGATGCCGTGTTCGAAAAAAAGTCTTTCCGGAGACGTCGCTTACGTTTTCACTTTGGCCCATAGTATCCCTTATTTTTCTTGACTTTTTTAAATGTATACAATTTTGCTTCAAAACACAATGGTGCGAGAAAAATATGTTATCCACATCAAATAATGGTATCGTGTTCGAAAACAATTCTTTCCGGAGACGTCGCTTACGTTATCACTTTTGCCCCTATTTACTCTTATTTTTCTTGACTTTTTTAAATGTATACGATTTGGCTTAAAAACACGATGGTGCGATAAAAATATGTTATCCACATCAACTGATGGTGCCATGTTAGAAAAAAGTCTTTTCGAAGACGTCGCTTACGTTTTCACTTTAGATACGGTTATTTTCCTTCACTTTTTTTAACGTATACGATTTGACTTCAAAACACGATGGTGCAAAAAAAATATGTTATCCACATCAAATACTGGTGCAGTGTTCGAAAACAAGTCTTTTTGGAGACGTCGCATACGTCATCAATTTTGCCCCTAGTTACCCTTATTTTCCTTGACTTTTCTAAAGGTATACGATATGGCTTCAAAACACGATGGTGCGATAAAATATGTTATCCACATCAAATAATGGTGCCGTGTTTGAAAACAAGTCTTTCCGGAGAAGTCGCTTACGTTATCACTTTTGCCCCTATTTACCCTTATTTTTCTTGACTTTTTTAAACGTATACGATTTGGCTTCAAATTGCGATGGTGCGATAAAAGTATGTTATCCACATCAAACAATGGTGCCGTGTTCGAAAAAAATCTTTCTGGAGACGTCGCTTACTTTTTCACTTTTTCCCCTAGTATCCCTTATTTTACTTGACTTTTTTAAACGTATACGAGTTGGCTTCAAAACACCATGGTGCGATAAAAATATGTTATCCACTTCAAACAATGATGCCGTGTTCAAAAAAAAGTCTTTCCGGAGACGTCGCTTACGTCATCACTTTTGCCCCTATTTACTCTTATTTTTCTTGACTGTTTTAAACGTATACGATTTGGCTTAAAAACACGATGGTGCGATAAAAATATGTTGTCCACATCAACTGATGGTGCCATGTTAGAAAAAAAGTCTTTCCGAAGACGTCGCTTACGTTTTCACTTTAGATACGGTTATTTTCCTTCACTTTTTTAAACGTATACGATTTGGCTTCAAAATGCGATGGTACGATAAAAGTATGTTATCCACATCAAACAATGGTGCCGTGTTCGAAAAAAATCTTTCCGGAGACGTCGCTTACTTTTTCACTTTTTCCCCTAGTATCCCTTATTTTACTTGACTTTTTTAAACGTATACGAGTTGGCTTCAAAACACCATGGTGCGATAAAAATATGTTATCCACTTCAAACAATGGTGCCGTGTTCGAAAAAAAGTCTTTCCGGAGACGTCGCTTACGTTTTCACTTTGGCCCATAGTATCCCTTATTTTCCTTGACTTTTTTAAATGTATACAATTTGGCTTCAAAACACGATGGTGCGAGAAAAATATGTTATCCACATCAAATAATGGTATCGTGTTCGAAAACAAGTCTTTCCGGAGACGTCGCTTACGTTATCACTTTTGCCCCTATTTACTCTTATTTTTCTTGACTTTTTTAAACGTATACGATTTGGCTTAAAAACACGATGGTGCGATAAAAATATGTTATCCACATCAACTGATGGTGCCATGTTAGAAAAAAAGTCTTTCCGAAGACGTCGCTTACGTTTTCACTTTAGATACGGTTATTTTCCTTCACTTTTTTAAACGTTTACGATTTGGCTTCAAAACACGATGGTGCGAAAAAAAATATGTTATCCACATAAATAATGGTGCAGTGTTCGAAAACAAGTCTTTTTGGAGACGTCGCTTACGTTATCAAATTTGCCCCTAGTTACCCTTATTTTCCTTGACTTTTTTAAACGTATACGATTTGGCTTCAAAACATGATGGTGCGATAAAAATATGTTATCCAAATCAAATAATGGTGCCGTGTTCGAAAACAAGTCTTTCCGGAGACGTCGCTTATGTTTTCACTTTTTCCCCTATTTACCCTTATTTTTCTTGACTTTTTTAAACTTATACGATTTGGCTTCAAAACACTATAGTGCGATAAAAATATGTTATCCACATCAAATGATGGTGCCGTGTTCGAAAATAAGTCTTCCCGAAAACGTCGCTTACGTTTTCACTTTATATACGGTTATTTTCCTTCACTTTTTTTAAACGTATACGATTTGGCTTCAAAACACGATGGTGCGATAAAAATATGTTATCCACATCAAATAATGGTGCCGTGTTCGAAAACAAGTCTTTTCGGAGACGTCGCTTACGTTTTCAATTGTGCCCTAGTTACCCTTATTTTCCTTGACTTTTTTAAACGTATATGATTCTGCTTCAACACATGATGATGCGATAAATATATGTTATCCACATCAAATAATGGTGTCGTGTTCGAAAACAAGTCTTTCCGGAGACGTCGCTTATGTTATCACTTTTGCCCTTATTTACCCTTATTTTTCTTGACTTTCTTAAACGAATACGATTTGGCTTCAAAACACGATGGTTCGATAAAATATGTTATCCACATCAAAAAACGGTTCCATGTTTGAAAACAAGTCTTTCCAGAGACGTCGCTTACGTTTTCACTTTTGCCCCAATTTACCCTTATTTTTCTTGACTTTTTTAAACATATATGATTTGACTTCAAAACACGATGGTGCGATAAAAATATGTTATCCACATCAAATGATGGTGCCGTGTTAAAAAACAGGTCTTCCCGAAGACGTCGCTTACGTTTTCACTTTATATACCCTTATTTTCCTTAATTTTTTAAACGTATACGATTTGGCTTCAAAACACGATGGTGCGATAAAATATGTTATACACATCAAATAATGGTGCCGTGTTCGAAAATAAGTCTTTCCGGAGACGTCGCTTACGTTATCACTTTTGCCCCTATTTACCCTTATTTTTCTTGACTTTTTTAAACGTATACGATTGGGCTTCAAAATGCGGTGGTGCGATAAAAGTATGTTATCCATATCAAACAATGGTGCCGTGTTCGAAAAAAATCTTTCCAGAGACGTCGCTTACTTTTTCACTTTTTCCCCTAGTATCCCTTATTTTACTTGACTTTTTTAAATGTGTACAATTTAGCTTCAAAACACGATGGTGCGAGAAAAATATGTTATCCACATCAAATAATGGTATCGTGTTCGAAAACAAGTCTTTCCGGAGACGTCGCTTACGTTATCACTTTTGCCCCTATTTACTCTTATTTTTCTTGACTTTTTTAAACGTATACGATTTGGCTTAAAAACACGATGGTGCGATAAAAATATGTTATCCACATCAAGTGATGGTGCCATGTTAGAAAAAAAGTCTTTCCGAAGACGTCGTTTACGTTTTCACTTTAGATACGGTTATTTTCCTTCACTTTTTTAAACGTATACGATTTGGCTTCAAAACACGATGGTGCGAAAAAAATATGTTATCCACATCAAATAATGGTGCAGTGTTCGAAAACAAGTCTTTTTGGAGACGTCGCTTACGTTATCAAATTTGCCCCTAGTTACCCTTATTTTCCTTGACTTTTTTAAACGTATACGATTTGGCTTCAAAACATGATGGTGCGATAAAAATATGTTATCCAAATCAAATAATGGTGCCGTGTTCGAAAACAAGTTTTTCCGGAGACGTTGCTTATGTTTTCACTTTTGCCCCTATTTACCCTTATTTTTGTTGACTTTTTTAAACTTATACGATTTGGCTTCAAAACACGATGGTGTGATAAAAATATGTTATCCACATCAAATGATGGTGCCGTGTTCAAAAATAAGTCTTCCCGAAGACGTCGCTTACGTTTTCACTTTATATACCCTTATTTTTCTTCACTTTTTTAAACGTATACGATTTGGCTTCAAAACACGATGGTGCGATAAAATATGTTATCCACATCAAATAATGGTGCCGTGTTCGAAAACAAGTCTTTTTCGGAGACATCACTTACGATTTCAATTTTGCCCCTAGTTACCCTTATTTTCCTTGACTTTTTTAAACGTATACGAATTGGCTTCAAAACACGATGGTGCGATAAAAATATGTTATCCACCTCAAATTATGGTTTCGTTTTCGAAAACAAGTCTTTCCGGAGACGTCGCTTACGTTATCACTTTTGCCCCTATTTACCCTTATTTTTCTTGACTTTTTTTAACGTATATGATTTGGCTTCAAAATACGATGGTGCGATAAAAGTATGTTATCCACATCAAACAATGGTGTCGTGTTCGAAAAAAAATTTTCTGGAGACGTCGCTTACTTTTTCACTTTTACCCCTAGTATCCCTTATTTTCCTTGACTTTTTAAACGTATACTAGTTGGCTTCAAAACACCATGGTGCGATAAAAATATGTTATCCACTTCAAACAATGGTACCGTGTTCGAAAAAAAGTCTTTCCGGAGACGTCGCTTACGTTTTCACTTTTTCCCCTAGTATCCCTTATTTTCCTTGACTTTTTTAAACGTATACAATTTGGCTTCAAAACACGATGGTTAGATAAAAATATGTTATCCACATCAAATAATGGTGTCATGTTCGAAAACATGTCATTTCGGAGACGTCGCTTACGTTATCACTTTTGCGCCTATTTACTCCTATTTTTCTTGACTTTTTTAAACGTATACGATTTGGCTTCAAAACACGATGGTGCGATAAAAATATGTTATCCACATCAACTGATGGTGCCGTGTTCGAAAACATGTCTTTCCGAAGACGTCGCTTACGTTTTCACTTTATATACGGTTATTTTCCTTCACTTTTTTTAAACGTATACGATTTGGCTTCAAAACACGATGGTGCGATAAAAATATGCTATCTACATCAAATAATGGTGCCGTGTTCGAAAACAAGTCTTTTCGGAGACGTCGCTTACG
>CACSLK010010960.1:3848-27188 GCA_902706635.1 Striga hermonthica | reverse complement strand
ACAAAAATTCAAAATAATTTTATCAAATCAATTCATTTTTGTTTTTATCAAATTAAAAACCATCCATATATGTGAATTATTATTCATACAATATATTTTTTTCTATATAATAATTTCATACAATGTCGTCTCATGTCCAAATAGAATTATACCAATTAACGATATTGAATTCTACAATTGCGCATCACTTTTTTTTATCAAATATTTGGCCATTTTTATCTCATTTTCGAATTACAAGGTTTAGTAATCGAAGATAGCATAAAATACAAAGCCGGAATATTAAATGTCTAATGATAATTCTATATATGTGGATTTTTCATATAATATATGGTAGATGAAAATTCAATATTATCCCGTTTATCACGTCACAATTAAACTAAACAATTCAATGATATTGAATCCTACATTCGCACAAAAATAATACAATTTGAGAATTGTCAAAATATCTTGATGTTACTTATATAAAAATAAGAAGGGTACTCCTATAATTTTATAAATGATTATTATAATATTATATAATAACAAATTTTGTTATTAAAAAAATAAAAAAAATAATGTGTTATGTACATGAATAACTAAAATTGTTGTTTTTTCTTATATCAATGAATAAATTTATATACTAAAACAAATTTATATTAGTATAAACGTGTTAAAGAGATAATATATTAATTAATTTACAAGCTAGCAGTACCAGACTCTGTTATATGATTCAACTACATTTTTAGGCCTATACGGACATGCCTATGTCAACGACTCATCTAACTTTTTTCGTTCCGTGCATCGCACGGGATACGTACTAGTAAAATATAAACACTATAATCGCGATAAGCTAAGAACGACAACTTTTTTTTTTTTTTCAAGACAACACTCCGAAAGGCTGAAAAGTCATAAGTCTGCAAGTTCAATGTATGATATAAATTAAGTACGCAAACAAAGTTAAGAACGGCGTTAGAAATATAATCAATTCTTAGATTAACGAGGTTTTAAACAAATCCTCGTCTTTCTGCAGATGATTAAGATTAGTCTAAGTAGAAAAACAAAACGAGAACATGAGATGGTAACTGTAGATATTTGTAATCTACACAAAAATAAAATAAAATAAATAAATAAATAAATAAAAAAGAAAAAAGAAAGTGCATAATTTCAACTTTCAAGGAAAGTGCCCATGTCGCCCCGTGGGGCGGCATGGGGACGAAAAAGGGAAAGAGAGATGGGGCCGGTCCATGGATTTTCCTTCCTTTTCTTTTGCCGCCTTTCGCTCAAAGGGTTGAAGGGAGATAGTACATCAAGTTGTTCGCAAGGGCCAACTTAATCCTCTTCCCCAGGGATCTCAGACGAGGGACCTGGGAGAGCCGCCGACTCCAACTACTGTCCATGTATGATCCATACTAGATATGACCAACTGCCCATCCTACCTCCTCAGACGCAAATATTTAGGTGTGCTAGGTGTGTCAGGGCCTTTTGTGAAATACACCCTCCCAAAAGCGTGTGCGGTAAGTAGGTAAGGATTTTTTTTTTTAAACGAGACATGTGTCCCATTTCTATTGGACAATGAAATTCATATATCATATTATATAAATTAAATTATCATTCATATTTTGTATCAAAAAATAAAAATAAAAATACCAAAATTCATAATTTTTCATTCTCTACAAATAGAGACCACATTTGATATTTTTTTAAACACAATTAATTTATCATTTTTTATAATTAATTTATCTTATTGGAAAATTATGACATAAATCTATAATTAGATGAATATGTTACATAGTAAGATGAACATGTTATAGAGTAAGATGAACATGTCATAGAATAAGATGAAAATGTTACATTTTCAAAGATGAAATTTAGATGAACATGTTCTAAAATAAGATGAACGTGTTACATAATAAAATAACATGTTATAGAATAAGATGAACATGTTACATAATAAAATGAACATGTTATAGAATAAGATGAACATGTGACATGCACAATAAGGTGAACATGTTACATAATAAAATGAACATGTTATAGAATAAGATAAACATGTTACATAATAAAATGAACATGTTATAGAATAAGATGAACATGTTACATACATAATAAGGTGAACATGTTACGTAATAAAATGAACATGTTATAGAATAATTACATGATAAAATGAACATTTATAGAATAAGATGAACATGTTACATACACAATAAAATGAACATGTTATAAAATAAGATGAATATGTATTATTTCAATCTGCAATCTGTAACATGTTCATCATATTTGAAAACATATTCATTTTATTATGTAACATGTTCATTATATGTCAGTATAATAAAATAATTACGAAAAATTATAAAAAATTATGAAAAAACAAAAAATTAGTTGTGTTCAAAAACCTATCAAATGTGGTCTCTGTTTATAGATAATGAAAAATTATGAATTTTGGTATTTTTATTTTATTTTTTAATATAAATAATTAATGATATTTTAATTTATGTAATATGTCTCATTTTTCAATTAAAAAAGGAAAAATAGGAATGTGCACTACACTCTCCAAATTTTCTTGTTTTTGGAATAAGAGAGGCGCGTGCAAATCTGTCCTGGCACACCCCGGTGTGCCAGGGCACACAGTAGTGCTAGTGGGAAAGTGAAAGAACAGGAAAAGATTCCTGGAAAGCAGGAGGCAATGGGCGGATGAGGTGGAGCCCACCGCCTTGAGACTACTTTGCGCCACCATATGTGGGCCCACGTGGAGAGCCGCGCTAGGTTTAGGTTGCGGTGCCCTTCCACGTGGGTTTGACGCGGTACCCAAATTTTCATGTATTTCGAATGGGATGTGTCACGGGAAAAAGTGGGTCCTACTAATGAGAAATTAGTAGGACTAGATTTTTTATTCTAATTTTATTTCATTAAAATTTATGATTTATGTTTAATATGATTTCGTAATTGGACACATATTGTGTAGCCATAGAGGAAAATGTTATAATTTCGTCACGAACTAATTCTGTAAGACTTTTCAGTCATTAGATATACAACTATTGTAGATATATGAAAATTACATGTTTATCTAATGATTAAAAACTCTGACAGAATCATTCCGTGATGAAATTGTAATCTTTTTCATAATAAAATACAAAACACAAAATAAATTATAAAGATTAAAAGGTGATCTCCTGCAGGGCTTTCATACTTGTGTATCGATACATACACCCATTATAGTACGTATATTAGGTATTATATTTAATGGTAAATGTTTTTTCTATTTTTGTTGCTTTTTTCAGTGTTATTTTTCCTTTCGTTTTCCCCCATTTTAGGTCGTTTCCTTAGTTTTTAGTTCATTTTGTCGTTTATTCTGTGTTTTGTTCTATTTCGATATTCTTTGTGTTTCTCGTGTATTTTTCTAGTTTTTCTTCGTCTTTGGTGTGCAGGTAGAATGATTCGAGGGGATTTATTTTTCACGATTAATAGACCGGGAGGATATCATTAAAAAGAGTATTTCGTTGGCATTAAGCAGAAGAAAACGAAACTTAATTCCGTGTTGAAATGAGTTCAAACGGGCCCGAGACGAGACGTGGATACGTGCATGGAAGCCAGCAGATCTCAGCCCTGCCCGCGAACGTCGCACCGCGCAGCTGCCGCGACCCCGTCAGAACAGCAAACCTCAGGCGCCACGCCGCGACGCCCTTCACGCCGCGGCAGATCATCTCAGCACCACGCCGCGCTACCGCCACGTACCGGACAGAGGAACCAGAATATCCCGTCGCGCCGTGTGCACTACCGCGCCGCGGCACTGCTGCTAGCTCCACGCCGCGAGCCCCTCCGCGCCGCGTCGGACGTCCCTTTCACGCCGAGCTGAACCTTCACGCCGCAGTGCAGTTTCTCCTCGCGCCGCGCTACCTTGCCGCGTCGCGGCACCGGGCTCCATCACGCCGTGCTCCTCCACGCGAGACCTGCACGGACTACATATATCTTACCGTCGCGCCGCGCTAAGTCCCGCGAGATGGACAGACAACGTACGCTGCTTTTCTGCCGCGCAGCGAAGTGCACCGCGCCACTTGGTCTTTTCACGCTGTTGACAAATTTTTAATACCCTTGGACCTGTTCTATATAAATAAGCGTACGGGATCGCGACAGAGGCGGAATTCTCGAACGGGGGTAAAACCCTAGGTCCCGAAAACATCACGAACTCCCTTCTTCTTCCTTCTCTTCTTTTTCTTCTTCATTTTTCTTCTTCTTTTCACAATTATTTTCTATTTTTCTTCTTCTTCTCCGTAGTTAGGATTTAGCTTGTATTTCGAATTCGACTGGAACTTGGATTGATTGTAAGTATTCTTTTCTCTTGTTTAATTCATGAATAATGATTATTTGAGAGAATTGATCATGATTGTTGAATTTGATATTCGTAGCTAAATCCGATTTCTAGGGATAGGAGATGATTGTTCTTGTTTAACGTGTAATTGTCGGGCTTCGATTTGTTCATGCTTATGTGAGTTGAATTGATTAGGAATTGATGAATTCTTGTTTGATTGATTGATATAATCGAAGAGTGACACTTCGATCTTGTAGTTAGAAACAATTGAATGTTAATTTGTCAAGTTAGGGTTTGTCGATTCCATATAGTTGATTAAACACCTTCTAGTTAAATTAGCGACTTTTTGAACCGAAAGGGGAAAAGTCGTAGATCTAGGCTCACATGAGGTAGACGATGTCGTAATTGACTAATCTATGTGCTTTGATTGAAATACGTGCTTGTCGATGTCCCGTCCCTTGTTACGTAAAGTTATTGGGATTGGGATAATTGGCTTGTATTGTATGCTCGAACTTGTTCGTCTATGTTCAATCCTTTGTTACGAAGAGTTATTGGGAGCGAACCTCTAGATGTGTAAGCGAGAGTGTCAATCTCGAACTGAATAATTGATAGCCCGACGTTGCTAGAACTTGAATTAATCATCCCCGATTCCCTAGCTTCTCTGTCTTTGTTTCGCTTATATTTTAGGTGGATTATTGCTTTTATTTTATTTCTTAGTTGGTAATTGATTCCCCCTATTTTATTAGTGTGTTTAGGATTTCTTTTGTTTATATGTGTTATCAATATCATTTCTAAATTCCGAACCGCCTTCCTCGTGATACACGACCCGGTGTCGAATCTTTTGATTCTACTCCGGTAAAAATATTTACAATAAATTGGCGCCATTGCCGGGGAAGGCAAGTAGGATATTTGGTTTCGGTATTGATTTTATTTTTCGTGTTTCTCTTTATTTTGTATTTTTCGTGTTTTCGTTCTTTCTTTTGTGTCTCTTTGTTTGCTTCTTTGTTTTTGTTTTTATCTATTCTTTTTCTTTCTTTTTTGTGGCTACGTTTGGGTTGTTCTGCTTTGGTGTGCAGGTATCATGAGCTACAATCGTACTTTCCCCTATTCGCACACCCAATATTGGGTTAACGAGCCGAGCCATTCCACCAGGCATCACTACCAGCCATATTCATACCATTCCGAGCAGTGTTGGGATCCCTACATAGTCGAGCAAACTTATGAGTCCCACGAGTTTAACGAGAAGCTCGACCGTATCTACGCTTTCGCAGCATCCCGGTTAGCTCAGGAAGAAGAGACCGCAGCCCGGTGTGCCCGTCCGAACCAACCACCTCCTTACCATGATCCTTGGGACTATGGCCAGACATTATCATATCCCTTCTAGCAGCAGTGGAATTTCAGGCCTGTTGAGCAGCCATATGAGTCTTTCGAGGACTACTCAGAGTACAATGCCAAGCTCGATCAGGGCCTGCTCTTTTGGCATCCCAGGCTGCCTGTAGGAGCAATATCGAGTCCATAATCGAGAACCTAGTGGAGTGCGTGCAAGCCTTAAAGGATCGAGTTACCAATGTCACTCCCGAGCCCACCGCGCAAGGCGAACCTACACATAGGGACGAGCCTCGGGAGGCTGCTTTGTCGTTCGATGAGAAGCTTGACCTCATCCTTGCTCGCATATCTGACCAGTCCACTCGAGATGTGGAGATTGAGCTCGGGTGTACTCGACTGAGCACACAGATGGAGATTCTTGCAGCACATACCAGCTCAATCGAGGCAGAAGTCGATGTCCCTCACCCTATGCTTGATACTCAAGCCCGCACGATGAAGCAAATGTGTGAGGCCGAAGAAGAAGAGGATGAGCTCCAGCGAGTCATTGATGATATTTCAGAGGAGGAGATCCATGGGCTTGATTCTCAAGTCCCACCTCCCACCTCCGAGTTAGAGCACCCGTCTTCGAGGCCCTTACATCGTGCTACAAATTTGGGAGGATTCAGTTCGACTTGCTCTACTGATGAGCTTATATTTTCGGAGGTTGACGATAGAGCTCGAGTGGAAAAAGCTCTACGTTTTGAGTTGGATATTTCTCGTGCCCAAACCCGCTTTGCCCAGAACATTGCCACTCAGATCCACTGTGCCCGCCTTCTGGCCTTAGTGCCAGTGCTGCCACTTCTCGAGAATACAAAGGCGTGGCACGATCGTCACTTCTTTCTGGACCCCGGATGAGTTCTCTTCAGGTTTCGTCAAGCTAATGACGTAAAACAAGCGCTTCTTGGGAGGGAACCCAAGTGATATTTACTGCTTTCTTAGACATTTTTCTTTTCGCTTTTTAGTTTTATCTTGGAATAATGGGAGTTTGGAGTTTCGTGATTTTCTTATTGGCAGGTATGAGTTTGCAAGGCTGAGCATAGGCGAGCTGCTTACACGTAGATGCTTATTCTCCTCGAGGCGTTTCGGTTTGCACACCATTTTCTTTATTTTTCTCTTTTTGAGTTGCTTCGTGAAGTTTTGTGTGCTTGTGGTAGTTGCTGGAATTGGTTCGCTATATGAAATTGTTTGGTCCTAGTATTTGAATTCCTGTTTTGAGTTGAAGCAATGAGGTCATTGCCTCATTTTAAGTGTGGGGGAGTCTAGTTGGATTTTGCATGTTTATATGGTGGACCGGTCTAGCTTTAGGTTTTTATTTTGTTGAGCATGGTATTGGTGAATTATATGAATGGTTGAGGAATGTTTGATGAAATTGGGAAGTTGTGATAACGAACGTGTGGTCATTGCCTCGGTATTTGCTTGATTATTTTGAATGACATCTATTTGCCTTGTGAGGTTTTTGTCTTTTCTCTTCTTTCTTGTGAGATATTGGTCGTATTCTTGCATGATTAGAACTTGCCTTGAGTTTGTTTGAAAGGAATCGATTGAGTTTGAAATTACGAATATGATTGAAGCATTTTGTTGATTAGCTCTCTTTTTGCCTTATTCTTTGGTCCTAAAATTTATATCACTAGTAGCCCTTTGAGCTTTAAACCTTTTCTTGTCAACCTATTGACTGATTTGTGTGATGATTGGGGGACTGGTGGCATTTTTGAATATGGTGGAAATTTGAGTTGCATTTTATTGGCTTGACCTGTTGAAAAAAAATATAATGAAAAAAAAAATAGGAGAGCTCACAGGACGAATTGAATGGATTCTGCTCCTCTTACTAGTCGATTCACGTTGACGAGTAATGAGCATTGAGAGACTACTGTAGGACACTTGGATGACCTCCAATGTTTAAACCTATAGAATATTGTCCTTTTGATTCGATCTTGTTCGGAAAAAGTTACTCTCTAAATAAATTAAAATAAAAAAAAAAAGAAAAAAAATTGGGTTAAGTGATGTTGCAATTCGATTAGAGCACTTGGGTGTTGTTTGTGGAAGTTGCTTTGGTTGTATGATGAAGGTGTTGTCATGTTTACGCCAGATTGGTAGCGGAGAACTCGAGCTATCTATTTGCTCGAGAATTTTGATTGTTTATTTGAGTTGCTTTTCTCGCATATATCATGACCTTAAACCCGCATTACAACCCGTGAAGCCCTCTTGATTCACATATGTTGAATTTTGATTGTTTTCGAGTAATTTAAACGATAGGCAAGCATATGTTGAAACTTGAATATTGACCAACTTTGAGCGTACCTATCACATATTCATGTAAGAAAACGAGTGAGGCATATATGATGATCCATGTTTTGAGAGTTTGCCATTTCGAGGTCAAGCTGATATTTGAGACATATGATCGTACCTTCTTCTGCCATATCAGTGTCGCCGATATTATCTTTTGATATTGGAGGGTGGGTCTTATGGGTGGGAGTTGGATTTCTGTCATCGTCTTCAACTATGATGGCTTTATGTTTTGATGGGTCCAACCCAACACCCACTTGAATTAGTCCTGCATGGTTCTTAATTGGATCATTTCGTAGCCATGATTCTGGATCTTAGCACCAAGACCTTCAAAAAAAAAAAAAATAAAAAAAAAAAATTTAAAATAACATATTCATATATAATTAATTTGCAATTAATTTGGATATCTTTGTGGCTTTTTTATTTTTAATTTTGACTAATCTTGATTATATTAGTGTGCTTAATTCTCTGGCTTACGCAGGTCGCCACATAGCTGATGATCAACAATGATGTACGCTAATTGTAATTAGTGACGGCAAAACCATGATGCTTATTTTGGTCTTTGTTCGGTGGGATCGACTTCCAGTGTTGTACGTGAATATTATGTTAGAAAAAATATGAGTGTAAAATGGGCCCATCATTTAATTATATTATATCTATAATTAATAGTGTATAATGCACTAATTATTAAGTATGTTAGTTGTAATCATGTGGAGGAATCCACAGCTTGGCAATCAGATCTTATAAATGATATTCAATTGGCCACTGATTATGTTAGTTGTAATCATGTGGAGGAATCCACAGCTTGGCAATCAGATGCTTGTAAATAATATTCAATTGGCCAAATTGCTCTATCCCTTGCAAATTTGAATATATAAAAGGCCTTTGTCATATTGGGGAAAAGGAGTACCGAAAATAAGAACCAAATAGAAGAGAAAAAGAGAGGAAAGAAAGAGAAATAAAGGAAAGAAAGATAGATTTATGTCTAAATATCGGATATAAAAATATCAAAAGAGAAGAAACAAGTGATATTTTTATTTGTTTCAGAATATTCCTTTTATTACTAAGTGCTCAATTCTCGATTCTGTTCCCGTTCGCCGGAGCTCGTAAATCTGGTGTGCTACAGATTTAGAGACATTTGTCGTTGTATCTTTGGGGAAGTTACGCCTGAACCGTTAGCTGCCACACGAGGCGTATTCTTCTTGCGGAAAGAGTTTTACTCGCCTCGGCTAAAATCTTTCTGTTTTTCAATTGTAATTTATTTTTTCAGTTCGATTGTAATTTTCTATTTTTATATTATCTGTAAGAACTAAAAATTTTCATATCAGTTCGTAGGTTTCTCGTGTAATTTCACGTTAAAAAATCCAACAATCGCAAGAAGAATACCAGTCATCCTACTGAACTGATGGCATCAACCGGAGCAGGTTCCAGCTCTCAGCATCCGATCAATCATGTACCTGCTGTCCATGTTCATATACCTGAAAAGCCCGAATAATTCAACGGGCTTGACTTTAAGAGATGGCAACATAAGATGCATTTTTACCAGACCACTTTGGGTTTGGTGAAATACTTGAAGGACGACCCTCCGGCCATTTCTGAAAATGAGACAAATGTTGAACTACGCACTGCGTACGATGCTTGGGGCAAGGTGACTACCTTTGCCGGAACTATGTCCTGAATGGACTTAGTAATGAGTTGTACAATGTGTACAGCTCTGTTGGTTCTGCCAAGGAACTTTGGGCTGCCTTGGAGAAGAAGTACAAGACGGAGGATGCCGGGGCGAAGAAATTCGTCGTCGGCAAATTTCTTGACTTCAAGATGGTTGACACGAAGACTGTCGTGTCACAAGTGCAAGAGTTCCAGCTGATCTTGCACGATATCCATTCTGAAGGGATGACTTTGAGCGAGTCATTCCAAGTAGCGGCTGTGATCGAGAAGCTGCCGCCAGGCTGGAAGGACTTCAAGAACTATTTCAAACACAAGAGAAAGGAGATGAGTCTTGAAGACCTGGTTGTTCGTCTTCGTATTGAGGAGGACAACCGTAATTCGTCGGGCAAAAGCCCGATAATGGAGGCTCGTGCGAACTTGCTGGAGCAAGGAAATTCGAGCAAAAGGAAGCCCCTTAACAAAGGGAAGCAGCCCGCCAAGGTTTGGAAATTCACTGGAACTTGTTACAACTGTGGAAAGCCAAACCATATGGCGAAAGACTGCAAGAGGCCAAAGAAAGCTGGGCCAAATAAAGGGCAACCGAGTGCCCTTGTTGCTGAACATGGCCCTGTGCCGGGTGAACTGACTGACTTTGATATGTCGACTGTGGTGTTTGAAATCAATTTGGTGGATAACCCAAGGGAGTGGTACATAGATACTGGTGCCACTCGTCATGTGTTCCGACAAGGAGGTGTTCTCTGAATACACTCCTGTTACGGGTCGATGACTGCGCGTCGCGACGCGGCAAATTTAAATTTATAATTTTTCCTTAACAAACCTCTACTAACTAGTAGTAGCGGCGAGTAAGGGTCGATCCCACGAGGAGCAGGAACTAAATTGTGACAATTTTTTGTATTAATCGAACTAAACTACGAAAGCAGTAAATGGGGAGGATTTATTTGATAAAAATAAAAATAATAGAATAAAATCAAATCAAATAAAATAAGAGAAGTCCAGTTTTCGGTTCAGTTATCACCCAATCTAAATTCACCGTTAACCAATTTCGACGCCTTCTTTGAGTTGCTAATGAATTACCGACCCTAGCTAACAACAAGCTCTGTTAACCGAATTTCCCCTTACATAATATTTAGTCGAAATAAGCTCTTCGACCAAGCCTAACTAGCGGACAACCTAGAATAAGCTCTCAAGATTTAATACACTAGCAGCATTAATTACTAGGAAAATAGATCAGTCTAAGCAATGGACGCGTAAGCTCGGACCATTTAACTTATGTTCACGCTACCCTAAGGATGCACGACCCCTAGTTTACTACTAACAAAACAAGACAATAACAATTACGGATTAAAGTCCTAAATCTAGCAATTAAACTATGAACATTCAACGTAGCTGGCCAGACTAAATCAAACATCATAATTCATAAACATTAAACATAGATAACGTGAATCAACTCATCAACAAAATAAACACGGCATCTCAATTAACCAACAATAAAAATAAATCCTTCAATTCATAGACAAATTAAAGTTAGGGTTCAAACATCCCTTAAAACTGGATAAAAATCTACTCTAGCATACTAATAAAAATAAATAAAAGATAGATAAAAGAGAGAGAATAAATATCTCCCTCGTGTACGGATGCGGCTTCCCTCCGCGTAGGTGGTCTTCTCTCTTGGCTGTTCTGTTTCTGTCCGTGCGCCTTTTCTTTTCTTCTCCTGTTCTCGCCAGTAAAAAAAATGTTCCCAGCGGCTCTCCTCAGCAATAAATATTCTCCAAACTCTTCTCTCCCTAAGGACTCTCTCGGCCTTTTTAATTAATTCGCCACACCAAAAAAAATAATATGTTCCAGGCAGGCCACATAGTTGATTTCATATGAGGCTTAATTCTCAAATAATCCCACCAGGACCAATTGCATGTCTTTGTGCCAAAGTCTCCACGGAAATTAAAATTCCCCTCAAATAACACATAAGTGGTTGAATGCCTTGTCCTCAGAAAGTCCATCAGCACACGTGATCCATACTAATATTGTTTTTCATTCATTTGTTGGGACTTTGGGCCTTAATTATCACGATATTGGGTTTCCGATAATTAATCGCGTGGACTTTCGTCTAATGCTTCGCGATCATAAAATACTCCAGAATACTGAAAATAGCACATAAAACATCAAAGCAAATAAATCCATCTAAATAATAAATAGGTCGAAAAATACACTGGTGCGAATAAATTAAGCATATAAAAATACACTATTAAACCTATGAAACATGCACATTTTTCGACCTATCAAATCTCCCTAAACTTAAACTATTTCTTGTCCCCAAACAACTTAGAACTATAAGCACATAGATGGATATATACAAGTACGTGGAATATTTGCTCAGATCCTCACAAATTCACACATAAGTATATAGTTCAAACAACTCAAATCAATTAATCCAGACTCAAGATGAAATCATTCTAAGAACGCAAACAATCAAGTATCAATTCAAGTAACCACCATAGTTCGTCAATCTCTAACGAATGCATTGATCAATGCAACTTATGACACCCTTATCTTTGCTAACTAGTCTAGTTTTTTTCTGCTTCTAGACGATATTCAATTGTCTCGTTCTCCTTTTTTTTCTCTTTTTTTTATCTTCTTTTTTTTTTATGAAGTAGGGAACGGCAGCTCCGTCACAACCCTTGGGTTTTTGCCTTTCGTGCTCGTCTAAATACGAAAATTATTGGATTTGTACACTAGAACTCCCACGGGTTGGCAGCTGTTGCAGCCCATAACTCCTTTTTTTTTTTTTTTTTTTTTTTTTTTTTTTTTTGCCAAAGGCTTTTCGACTCCACCATTTATTCTTTTTTTTCCTCCTTTCACATTATTCTATTATTTTCGACTACGAGACATCAAACACCGACTTTCAACATCAAGTCACCAAACATAGCAAACATTGATTTAGATAATCACAAGTACATCTCAACAACACAATTCGATTCAAAATCAACTCGCCATAAGTAAATCACAAAAATATCAACTCTCATGCTCTTGATCCCAAATAATAACACCTTAAGAAATTTAACCGAATATAATCAACTCAAACCATTTAAACTAGCACAAAATAACCAAATAGCTCTCATATCATCATCGCAAAATTTTACATACAAATAAGCTCATACTCAAACAAATCAAGATAATTTATCATAATACACCACATAAACCTCTAACACTACTAAGCCTCCCCAAACTTAGAGTTTGCATAAAAGAGAACAAAATAAGAGGTAAACGGAAGGAGTTCACCTTATCGAAGAGAAGAAGTCGCGGTCGCACACATTGGGTTGCCTCCCAACAAGCGCCTTTTTTATTGTCGTTGGCTCGACTTATTCTCCGCTTTCTTCAAGCGGTCCATGGCGGCTTCATAGGTGGCCTCAAAGGAGGTACGAACCTTGCAACTCCATGCTTATGAAAGGTCCCCTCGTCCGGTGTCGGGTGTTTTACCGGATCTTTTCTCCTCGGTGGTAAACGATCATAATAAAAGATTAGCCTGGGATCATGGATAAAAGGAAACATCTGAACCACCTCAAGGATGTAAGGCTCTTGATATTCAACATGCTCAGCTGCTGGTTGTTTGATCTCGGATAGAAGATATTGATTTTCAGTCATGCTTGGGGCAATTGATGAAGCTTTCACATCGTTTTCACTTTCGAACGGGCTGTTATCGGGCCCCCCGATAGCAGTGGAACATGCTACCAGGCTGTTATCAGGGGGGGGACAATAGCAGCGGAAATGTGCTCCTCATTGCCTTCTTCTTCTTCATCCTTTTCATCGTTCGGCTCAAAAGTACGTACGTCCAGCACCTCAAGCTCCGTGTCGCTGCTCAGCTCAAGGTTTCCAACGTCACTTTGGCTCGGTTCGGCTTGAGATGATAGCCGACTCTTGGCTCGTGCATCTAGTTCGCTCAATACATCACCAATCGTTTTGCTAGTAGCCATCAAAGATTTTTGACACTCCTCAAATAACTTCATCATTGACGGGCTAGCCTCTTGTTCAAGCGAAGGTTCTGAATGTGAGCCTCCATAGCGGAATTGAGAGTCATCGTGCTCATAAGTAGGCCCATACGATTGAGAATATTGTGAATTTTCATAGAATGAATTTCCACGCTCTCCCCAACCGTAATGGTCCCTATCGAAATTTGAGCACGCCCAATCGTCTTGTCTATACCTATCTCTCTCGGTAGCTCTACGTGCACCATACCTCTCGAACAGAAATGGACAATCATCGGTGATGTGTCTTGTGGTATGACATAGACTACATGGTCTCCTTAGAACTTGACGAACACTCTCAATGGCTTCTTGGATCATAGCCGACATTCTAGCCTCACGTCGTTGGTCTCTTATTTCCCTCTTTTTCATTTCATAATATGAATCGTAAGCGTAAGCACAATCTGGGCTCCAATACGCATCCATTTACGAATACCACTTGCAAAAGAAACAAAAAAAAGGGGGGGATTAAAAGAATCAAAGAAAAATAAAATAAAATAAAATAAAAACTAATCTAATTACCTAATTCAATTAACACTAAAAAAATCACAACTCAATTGCGCAACTCCCCGGCAACGGCGCCAAAATTTGACCGCGCGTCGCGGCGCAGCAAATTTAAATTTATAATTTTTCCTTAACAAACCTCTACTAACAAGTAGTAGCGGCGAGTAAGGGTCGATCCCACGAGGAGCAGGAACTAAATTGTGACAATTTTTGTATTAATCGAACTAAACTACGAAAGCAGTAAATGGGGAGGATTTATTTGATAAAAAAAAATAATAAAATCAAATAAAATAAGAGAAGTCCAGTTTTCGGTTCAGTTATCACCCAATCTAAATTCACCGTTAACCAATTTCGACGCCTTCTTTGAGTTGCTAATGAATTACCGACTCTAGCTAACAACAAGCTCTGTTAACCGAATTTCCCCTTACATAATATTTAGTCGAAATAAGCTCTTCGACCAAGCCTAACTAGCGGACAACCTAGAATAAGCTCTCTAGATTTAATACACTAGCAACATTAATTACTAGGAAAATAGATCAGTCTAAGAAATGGACGCGTAAGCTCGGACCATTTAACTTATGTTCACGCTACCCTAAGGATGCACGACCCCTAGTTTACTACTAACGAAACAAGACAATAACAATTACAGATTAAAGTCCTAAATCTAGCAATTAAACTATGAACATTCAACGTAGCTGGCCAGACAAAATCAAACATCATAATTCATAAACATTAAACATAGGTAACGTGAATCAACTCATCAACAAAATAAACACGGCGTCTCAATTAACCAACAATAAAAATAAATCCTTCACTTCATAGACAAATTAAAGTTAGGGTTCAAACATCCCCTAAAACTGGATAAAAATCTACTCTAGCATACTAATAAAAATAAATAAAAGATAGATAAAAGAGAGAGAATAAATATCTCCCTCGTGTACGGATGCGGCTTCCCTCCGCGTAGGTGGTCTTCTCTCTCGGCTGTTCTGTTTCTGTCCGTGCGCCTTTTTCTTTTCTTCTCTTGTTCTCGCCAGTAAAAAAAAAATGTTCCCAGCGGCTCTCCTCAGCAAATAAATATTCTCCAAACTCTTCTCTCCCTAAGGACTCTCTCGGCCTTTTTAATTAATTCGCCACACCAAAAAAAATAATATGTTCCAGGCAGGCCACGTAGTTGATTTCATATGAGGTTTAATTCTCAAATAATCCCACCAGGACCAATTGCATGTCTTTGTGCCAAAGTCTCCACGGAAATTAAAGTTCCCCTCAAATAACACATAAGTGGTTGAATGTCTTGTCCTCAAAAATCCATCAGCACACGTGATCCATACTAATATTGTCTTTCATTCATTTGTTGGGACTTTGGGCCTTAACTATCACGATATTGGGTTTCCGATAATTAATCGCGTGGACTTTCGTCTAATGCTTCGCGGTCATAAAATACTCCAGAATACTGAAAATAGCACATAAAACATCAAAGCAAATAAATCCATCTAAATAATAAATAGGTCGAAAAATACACTAGTGCGAATAAATTAAGCATATAAAAATACACTATTAAACCTATAAAACATGCACATTTTTCGACCTATCAGTCGAAAACTTCACATGGGAAACTCCTCCACGTCTGATGTGGCTGGAGTGGGCACTGTGGTGCTGAAGATCACTTCTAGAAAGGAGTTGAAGCTAAAGGATGTTCTGCATGTCCCAGACATCCGTAAAAATTTGCTCTCCGGATCATTTCTTGTTGAGCATGGATTTAAGCTAGTGTTTGAAGCTAAGAAGTTTATTCTTAGCAAATATGGAATATTTCTTGGTCGTGGTTATCTCGACAAGGGTTTGTTCAAAATGAATGTAATGGCTGTGTTCCGTGTAACCGTTAATAATAAAAAGCCTATTTATTATACCGTTGAGTGTTCTGATATGTGGCATATTAGATTGGGACATGTAAATCTAAATGCAATTAAACAGTTGATGAAATTAGAATTAATTCCTAATTCTAAAGTTGAAACAAATACAAAATGTGAAATTTGTATTGAAGCAAAAATGGCTAAGTTGCCTTTTCATTCGGTGGAAAGGAGTACTGAACCATTGGGCTTGATCTATACTGATGTATGTGATATGAAAAGTGTGCAAACAAGAACTGGTAAAAAGTATTTTATAACTTTTATCGATGATTGCACAAGATTTTGCTACTTATATTTGTTAAGAAGCAAAGATGAGGCTGTGGAAGCATTTAAGATATATAAGACCAAAGTTGAAAATCAACTCGGCAAAATGATTAAAATAATCCGAAGTGATAGGGGTAGGGAGTATGTAGCTCCTTTTGAACAAATATGTTCTGAATATGACATAATTCATCAAACGACAGCCCCTTATTCTCCACAGTCGAACGGTGTTGTTGAAAGCAAAAACCGAACTTTAAAAGAAATGATGAATGCCATGTTGATTAACTCGGGATTACCACATAACATGTGGGGGGAAGCTATTTTGACAGCAATCATATCCTGAATAAAATACCACCTAAAGGGAAAGATGAGACTCCTTACGAAATGTGGAAAAATCGTAAGCCGTCTTGTAAATACCTGAAAGTGTGGGGGTGTTTGGCTAAGGTTTCAGTACCTGAACCAAA
Organism: Striga hermonthica; assembly: GCA_902706635.1. Taxonomy (NCBI): domain Eukaryota; kingdom Viridiplantae; phylum Streptophyta; class Magnoliopsida; order Lamiales; family Orobanchaceae; genus Striga; species Striga hermonthica. Next base: position 10,438 of record CACSLK010010960.1, on the reverse strand, counting down.
ACAAATGAGAATCGGGCCAAAAACGGTCGATTGTGTATTTATTGGATATACGTACAATAGTACAACATATAAATTTCTGGTTCATAAATCAGAAAATACTGAGGTATCTGTTGGTACCACGATTGAGTCAAGGAATGCTATATTCTTTGAGAATGTTTTTCCTATGAAGGAAAGGGCAGAATCTAGTTTTAATAAAAGAACGTATGAACCTGCTAGTGGTTCTGTACCAGAGGGTACTGATGAAGAACCGAGACGTAGTAAAAGGGTAAAAACGGCTAAAACGTTTGGACCTGATTTTATTACGTACATGTTAGACGATGAATCGAGTTCCCTTAAGGAAGCTCTGTCCAGCCCAGATGGACCACTCTGGGAAGAAGCAGTAAATATCTAAATCGAGTCCATTATGCAAAATCATACTTGGGAGTTGGTTGATCTCCCTGATGGTTGTAAACCTTTAGGATGCAAGTGGATCCTAAAGAAGAAATATAAAGCTGATGGATCGATTGATAGTTTAAAGCACGTTTGGTGGTCAAAGGCTTTAAACAAAAGGAAGGGTATGATTTCTTTGATACCTATTCACTTGTTACGCGTTTAGCGTCGATAAGAGTGCTTCTCTCGATTGCTGCTTTGCACAATCTTGAGATTCACCAAATGGATGTCAAAACGGCATTTTTGAATGGTGAATTGGAAGAAGAAATATACATGGAACAACCTGAAGGGTTTGTTGCACCTGGACAAGAGAGAAAGATGTGTAGATTAATCAAATCCTTGTACGGACTTAAACAAGCTCCGAAACAATGGCATTTGAAATTTGATGACGTGATGTTGACAAATGATTTCAAAATCAACGAATGTAATAAATGTGTTTATGTCAAGAGTACATCAAATCAATTTGTAATTGTATGTCTATATGTAGACGATATGTTGATCATGGGGAGTAGCCATGAAGTGATCATGGATACGAAAAGAATGTTGAAAAGAGATTTCGACATGAAAGATATGGGTTTGGCTGATGTTATTCTTGGAATAAGGATTATCAGAACCCGAGATGGAATTGTCTTGTCACAATCTCATTATGTAGAAAAAGTGCTCAAGAAATTTGATACCTATGACGGTGCACAGTCTAGGTGTAAGACACCCCTTGATCTCAGTATAAATCTGGAAGTCAACAAAGGTCAACCAGTGGCTCAGTTGGAATATTCACGGATAATAGAAAGTCTGATGTACTTGACGAATTGTACACGACCAGACTTGGCCTATCCGGTAAATAAGTTGAGCAGATTTACGAGCAATCCCAGTCATGAGCACTGGAATGCTTTGAGAAGGGTACTTAAGTACTTGAGGTACACCCTTGAATACGGGCTAAAATACTCGAGATATCCAGCCGTACTTGAAGGGTACTGTGATGCAAGCTGGATATCAGATTCGAGAGATTCTCGCTCCACTAGCGGATATGTTTTCTGCATTGGAGGAGGTGCAGTTTCGTGGAAATCCACAAAACAAACGTGTATAGCTCGGTCAACGATGGAATCAGAGTTCATCGCTTTAGATAAAGCTGGTGAAGAAGCCGAGTGGCTTAGAAATTTTTTTATCCGATATTCCATGTTGGGATAAGACTTTGCCGCCTGTGATGATTCACTGTGATAGTCAAGCTGCTATTGGTAGGGCGCAAAGCAACTTGTATAACGGTAAGTCTAGACATATTCGTCGTAGACATAATACCGTACGTCAGTTGATTACAAATGGTATTATTTCCATTGACTATGTGAAGTCTAAGGAAAATTTGGCTGATTCTTTGACGAAAGGATTGAATAGAGATCAATTGACAGTTTTGCTAGAGGGAATGGGCTTACAAATCCGCAATGTAAAGAATGATCATAGTGGTAACCCTACCATGCTGAGTGGAGATCCCACAAACTTGGTTCAAAGGGAAAACTAAGCTATGAAAATTCAGTCGAGCACTTGGAACATATGAATGTCCAAAGCTATTCCCTAGAGCACACCAAGTGCAAGATTACCTGTTGATTGTGGTAAGGGTAAGTCATTTGGACTTTTAATGAATCTCTAACCTTGTAAAGGTGGAGTAAGACAGGATACTCTTGATAGGGAGGTCACCTATATAAGTGTGAAGTGTGGGCCGCTTCAAATGTAAACACTTATGAATCTATTGTGTTGTCCATGGCCAAAACGGACACAACAATAGAACAGAATGTAGTTAAAACTCTATTGTGTGAATATCATTGTCTTGGTGTACACTATGGAGGAATAGTTCAAGGCATTATGTCCACTAGACCGCCAGTGCATCCGATGATGTTTACTAAGAAAGGTTCAAAGTCAAAAGCTACCTTCTCTGATGCAATAGAGTTTTGTGAAGATTGAGCACATAGTATATTTAATTTACACTCATGTGGGGGATTGTTAGAAAAAATATGAGTGTAAAATGGGTCTATCATTTAATTATATTATATCTATAATTAATAGTGTATAATGCACTAATTATTGAGTATGTTAGTTGTAATCATGTGGAGGAATCCACAGCTTGGCAATCAGATCTTGTAAATGATATTCAATTGGCCACTAATTATGTTAGTTGTAATCATGTGGAGGAATCCACAACTTGGCAATCAGATGCTTGTAAATGATCTTCAATTGGCCAAATTGTTCTATCCCTTGCAAATTTGTACTTATAAAAGGCCTTTGTCATATTGGGGAAAAGGAGTACCGAAAATAAGAACCAAACAGAAGAGAAAAAGAGAGGAAAGAAAGAGAAATAAAGAAAAGAAAGATAGATTTATGTCCAAATATCAGATATAAAAATATCAAAAGATAAAAAACAAGTGATATTTTTATTTGTTTCATAATATTCCTTTTATTACTAAGTGCTCAATTTTCGATTCCGTTCCCGTTTGCCGGAACTCGTAAATCTGGTGTGCTACAGATTTAGAGACGTTTGCCGTTATATCTTTTGGGAAGTTACGCCTGAACCGTTAGCTGCCACACGGGCGTATTCTTCTTGTGGAAAGAGTTTTACTCGTCTCGGCTAAAATCTTTCCGTTTTTTAGTTGTAATTTATTTTTTCAGTTCGATTGTAATTTTCTATTTTTAGATTATCGGTAAGAACTAAAAATTACATATCAATTCGTAGGATTCCCGTGTAATTTCACGTTAAAAAATCCAACATATTAATACTAGTAAAAAAAAGAAATAAAAACCCTAAAGTTGGACGATCCACCTTTTCTTCTTTATTAATAACTGAGCATTTTCACCTTTACAAAAATTAAATTTACAGTTGACATAGCATAATTTGAATAGATATCCATTCTAGAAGATTGTTCAGTTTTCGGCTCGTAAGATATGTCAGAAAACCAGTTAATTATAATTGAACTTGATTCATTTTGATTGATTTTTTTTATTGTTCAATATTTAATTGGAATTGAATTAAATTATGTAAAAACAATTTACGTTATATATTTGTGGTATATATATATATTTTTCAAAGTGATTTTCGGTGAGTTAGATATAAATATTTAAAATTAGTCAGGGTACGTAAAACATTAATGGTTGTTAGATCCAACATTCATCTTTTAATGGAGAATTACAACTATCTTTATTACAATAAATAGAGTTCGAACAACAACAACAAAACTATAAACCATGTGTTGATGTTGGATTCAACCACAAGAGGGTGCGCGACTATTCTCTTCCTGTTGTAATTTTTATTGTAATTTTCAGTTTTTAGTATTGTAAGAACTGAAAAGATTATTGTAATTTTTCAGTTTTTAGTTTATATTGTAAGGGCTGAAAATATTTATTGCAATTTTCACTTTTTTTATATTATAAGGATTGAAAAGATTATTCTAACTTTCAGTTTTTAGTTTATATTGTACGGACTGAAAAGATTATTTTCAGTTCATTAGATTTTCCATTGTAAATCCACTGTAATTTTTATTATAATTTTCAAGTTTTAGTCTATATTATAAGGATTGAAAAGGTCATTTTTCAGTTCAGTAGATTTTTCGGTGTTTCGACACAAATATTATAACAATCGCAAGACTGATATCAAAGATTATTTTCAGTTCAATAGATTTCGCATTGTAACTCGACACATATATTGTAATTTTTCAGTTTTTAGGTTATGATGTAAGGACTGGAAATATTATCTTCAATTCAATAGATTTTTCGTTGTTAATCGACACATATATTGTAACAATCGCAAGACAAATATCGTCTATCTACTGAACTGATGACATCCACTAGATATGGTTCGAATGCTCAGTATACTGAGCAACCTCAACAATCGATCAACAACGTTGTTTCTCATCCTCATCCCATAACTGTTGTCCATATACCAACTGTTGAAAAACTCAAAAAAATCAACGGACATTATTTCAAGAAGTGGCATCAGAAGATGAACTTTTATCATTGTTTCTAAAACCAAACCGCTCATCGAACCGTAAAGCTACCGGTTCAATGGTTTATTGGTCGGACAAGTGGTCGAACCAATTTAGTTAATATATAATTTTTATATATTTTATATGCATAATATATATATATATATATATATATATTACCATTAATTTTATAGTGTATATTTGACATTTGTTGTGGGCTTATAAGTTAGAACTTATAACCAATAGTTTAGAATAAATTTTAATTATTGTGAGCTTATAAATTATAACCAATAAGTAGAATACATTTTAACTATTGTGAAGTTATAATCATCAATGGGTTAATAAGCCAACAAAGTCCAAGCAATAAGATTCCCACCAATAAAGGCTTTTTTGTCCAACAACAAACCAATAAGGCCCAATAATTGTATAAAGGCCCATTTTGCAGTAAGCCTTTAATTTGGAACTCCCACAATTCCACATCACTAGCATAACAGAATTTATACAGCTATTTATGAGTTTACCACCCCACATCATTAGCATAACAGAATTTATACTTCATGCAGGAAACAGCTGAACTGCTAGTCTGTGCGAGCCGCTTACGGTTTAACAATTTTTACCGGTTTTTGACCGGTTCAAACTATTTATATCCGGTTTTGGGCCCTAGTGTAGTCCGGTCTGGATTTCAGAACATTGACTTTTACCAAACTACATTGGCAGGGGTGGATCTAGCAAGTATAATGAGTGGGGGCCTAACTATATAAAAACTTAATGAAAAGGGCAAAAAAGGTATAGTAGGAATCAACCTCGTATTTCGCTAAATCCACATTTCATTGGCTCCCTTTGTTAGCATCCTCTAATTCGGAACTTAATTTGACAGCCATATTTCGACCCGGTGTCTTGAGTAATGAGGATAAACGTGATTATCTTGACTAATTTTAGCATTGATACCAGAATTTCCCGTCCTATATTCTTTCTGCCCAAAAATATTAGAATTTCTCTCAAATCTAATTGAATTCAAAGTATCTTCTTTTGAGACATTTTCACAAGAATTTTGTTGACATGTTCTTTTTTTTTGAAAATATCTCTCAGTGTCTGATATACAAAAATAATATTATAAATTTACAATAAATGAAGTTCCCATTCTGACATAAAATTGCTTGAATGTGCAACTTCTACAGAAAAAAGAATATATTTACCACTATCCAATAAAAATAAAGAAGAGTAATTTTTACCTCTATTAAAACAAACAGAAAAATTTCGTTATCTTGTAAGTAGTCTTCCCGTATAGTTAGACCGAAAATTGACAAACTCTTTGACTCTTTCCTTTTCCCCCTATTTTTCCCTCTTTTTCTTTCCATTTTAGTATTTGTTTGCGTGATCTATGTACTCTTTTCTCTTGTTTAATTATTTTGTTAAATGTTTTATTAGTTTATTATATTAAGCTTATTTGTTGGGCTCATATGGGCTATTAGTAATGCTAGGGTTTAGTCTTTGTGAGTTGGACAGTTTATTGGGCTCATATGGCATAACTAGTATTTTTTTTTTGAGAAAATTAACTAGCAGACGACCCTATAAAGTTTTATTTCCCAATTAACGATAAACTATTATTATTATCAAATCTAATCTTTCATTCCACTTAAACGAGACAATGCCTAAACGAGAGATTATAGAAATATGGTGCCATATGTGGTGCCATAGAATTTCTGTGAGAGATTATGCTTATCTGTTTCTTTTAAATTACTTCTCTTTACCCCTTTTGCTTCTAACAGAGTCAGAATAACAAACAAAAAGAACTCATCGTCGTCACCTCCAACGTCACAAGAGCTTTTCCGCCGTCGCCACGCATCACCAGCGGGAGGTTTGCATCTTACGCTGTCTGAATCGCCACGTTCGTCACCTTCGATTCGAGATCTACTCTATCTCCGACCGGTGGTTTGCTAATTAGGTTTAGCAAAATTTGTTTTTATACTTTTTGTTGTTTTCATTGATCATTGATCTTTAGATCTATGAGTTGTGATTTGTTTTTAATTTCTGGTCAATTTTCCTTTGGTATGTGAAAGAGACTTTGAAATTGCTGCCCTGAAAATTTGATCGGATCCCTATTCCATATGTTTTTGAACGTATTTTTACAGTTGTTGATTGGTACTTTTTTTTTTATCTTATTTTTAGTTTATCTTCAGTTTTTTTTTTTTTTTTTTT
>CACSLK010010919.1:137504-150823 GCA_902706635.1 Striga hermonthica | reverse complement strand
CGGCGACGTCAACACCTAGAGGGGCGGTCCCCATACCCCGATGGCCTTTTCTCTCGCGGGCTTTTCTCACGACATGTCGACCGCCACCCCGCCGGAACACTTTCAGCCCGGCTGAACCCCTGCTGATGCCGGTATTGGCCTTCTCTCCTCGTCGACGGCCGGGATTCTAGGCCACGACCCCTCTACGGCAATCACCTTGCCACCAAAGGACACCATTTTCGTCAACTTTATGGTTTTTAATGAAGGGCAGCCAAGCACGACTACCCCATCTCTCCAAACGGCGAACCAAAGATCATACCACTCCGGAGCACGATCTTTTTGGGATGCGGTATCCGAAACCTCCACCGCCAAACCAGGACATCAGAAACTCAGGCTGGAGTCCTTTCGGGATATGCAGAGCGGAACCGTCACCACTCCGAGGAGGGCAGGTTCAAGGTAAGTTTCCCTGAGCCCACTGTTATTTCCCTAGCTGGGTCGTTGGATAATGCACTCATTTTGAAGTTCTCCTTCACTGTCCCTTCCCTCCGGGATTTATCTGTCGGTTTGGTCAAATTGGGTTTAAAGGGTAGAGTGATCCCTAAGTTCCTGAATTATAATCATTATTTACTCTTTTTTGAGTTGAAAGAGGACTACAACTCGGTTTGGATTAAGACGCATCTCAATACCTTTGGATGTGCTGGTCGGGTGTTTAAATACACCTCGGATTTCTCCTTTGTTGAGGAATCTCCCATAGTCCCGGTGTGGTGCTACTTTCTGGGTCTTTTACCACACCTTTTCGACCCTTCTGCCCTCTTTTCGATTGCCAGTTGCATTGTCAACCCCATTAAGACTGATGATGCTACGACAAACCGCTCGAAGTTATCTTTCGCACGGGTGTGCGTAGAGATTGATCTTAAGGATGAGCTCATCAAAGAGATTGAGCTCGACCAAGCGGGTAAGACCACTATCCAGAAAGTGGTATACGAGAGAGTTCCATCTGCTCCCTATGCAGTCATGTAGGACATGGGGCTGCAGAATGCTATACCAAGGGCAACAAGCCCCGACCTGCTTTGCCCCCTCATCGACGTATAGTGAGGCAGGGTTCTTCAACTGCCCTGAGGAGCCCTAAGGAAAAGGGCAAGGCCCCGGCACACGGTCCCAACCCGAAGGAACAAAAGGGCAAGGGCAAGGTCACCTTTGAGGGCACACAACCCAAGGAGGTTAACCTAGATAGGCCTAAGGCCAAAGCTACAGGCCTTTTCCCCCACCAGTCCCTCCAGTCAGCTCCCATAGCTACATATTCCTGCTTCTCTGTGCTTGACTCGGAGTTGGAGGAGGAGTTTCACATTTCCTCCGACCATCTGGGAGCATCGACCAGCTCCCCTTTTGATGATGATGACCTATTAGCGGATGAGATAGAGTCTCCTGCCATCCCTTTGTGTATCGAGGCTTACCCTTCCTCCTCAGCCCTCATGATCGTTGAGCCATCCCCCCACCTTACCGCTCTCCCTTACCCACCTGCTCGCCCCCTTCTGACCCTCCCTTCCACTTCCTCCTCACCCCCTGCTAGCGGGTCTGGTCCGTCTTCCCCACAGGGCCAGACGCAGAGCTCCGAGAGCTCTGAGGGCTTGGAGCACCTTCAACTCATCCTCCTACCCCAGGAGTTTTCCCTTATATGAGAGGGACCTTTCCAAGAGATCCCAGAGCACCGGCGACCACAGACCAGATCGATGACTGCGCAGCTCTCTGCTAGCTGAGTTCTGACCCTACCAGACATACAGACACAGCCTAACCACGGACAGCTCCAGTTAGGAGGCCCCACTGACGTTTGACATGTCAGTCACATCGCTTACATGGAATGCCCGTGGTCTAGCTAATAGGACCACTCTTGTTCATGTTACATCTCTCATTCGTGAGCATAACCTTGACTTTGCGGCTTTCTTAGAGCCTATGACTCGTGACCCTTCTTTTGACGTTTATTCGCGGTGCCTTGGCTTTCATGCTGGGATGAGAAACACCTCTAACGAGATTTGGTTTTTCCAATCGCTTGACTTTACTTGTCAGATCCTTCGAGATACGGATCAAGTCTTGCACGTGAAGCTCACCGCCGCCCATCTGCCAGAGCCAATCTTCCACACCTTGGTTTACGCCAGCTGTGCGAGGGTTGGTCGCTATGACCTCTGGGACACCATGCGTGAGATTGCTGAGAGTATGGAGGGATTACCGTGGATGATTAGCGGTGATTTCAACATATTCTTGCATCCCGATGAACGCATTGGTGGTGTATCGGACCGCTCTGCGGATATCTTAGATTTCTCGCATGCTGTATCGGATTGTGAGCTCATCGACGCTGGTTACGAAGGGGCTCCCTTTACGTGGGAGAGGGCCAGAGTCAAGGAGAGGCTCGACCGCGCTCTCTACTCAGAGGAGTGGACGAGGGTGTTTGCGACCACGATTGTAACGCACCTTCCTCGAATTGGATCCGACCATGCCCCCCTTCTGATTCATTGTCGGTTCTCTATTTCCCCTCGGCGAGTGTCCTTTCGTTTCCAGAACATGTGGGTCCGCCACCATTCTTACTACGATGCTATTAGAGCCTCCTGGCAGCAGGCTACGCACCTCTATGGGATGCGCAACCTGGAGGAGAAGCTCAAGAGCCTCCGCCGCGTTTTGAAGCAGTGGAACTGGACGATTTTTTGTGACATTTCTCAGTGCCTTACTGCAGCTCAGACTGTGTATGCGGAGGCGGAACGGACCAATGATTTGGATTCTTCGCCAGAGAATAGGTCAGAGATGCGCCGCTGCCATGCTGAGTACCAGTTGCGCCTCCTCATGGAGGAAGATTTCTGGAAGCAGAAGGCTGTTGTGGGCTGGGTGGCTGAGGGGGAGCGTAATACCAAGTTCTTCCAGAGATTCGTAAGGCAGAAGCGAGTCAAGTCGTATATCTATAGTGTTAGGATAACGGGTCATCCGTGACCCAGGAGTCCCAGATACGGGAGTCGACTAGGGCTTACTTCCACTCTCTCTTTTTCTCTGAGCGGGATTTGTTGACGCACCCCAACCTGGCCCTCTCTCCGACCATCCCGCAGTCGGTCGACCTGGTTGACCTCTGTGAACTCCCGAGTAAGAAGGAAGTCAGGGAGGCTGTGTTTGGGATTGATCCCAACAGCGTCTCCATACCGAATGGTTTTTCGTCCCTCTTCTTCCAGTCTTGCTGGGAGATTGTGGGCACTGACGTAGAGGAAGCTGTGAGGGATTTTTTCTCTGGCCACCAGATGCCAGAGTCCTTCACGGAAACCTCCATCATTTTGATCCCGAAGAGATCGGGACCTAGTTCTTGGTCTGACTATAGACTTATCAGTTTATGCAACGTGACTAACAATATCATTTCTAGAATCCACAACGGTCGCCTCGCCCCTCTCCTCCCCCACCTTGTCTCTCCGAACCAGAGTGGATTCATCAAGGATCGAGTCATTAGTGATATTATCCTTCTGGCTCAGGAGATGATACATGACATCTCTCATGCGAATCGGACACGAATCCCGAACCTCGTGTTGAAGCTAGACATGGCCAAAGCATATGATAGGGTCGAGTGGTCGTTTCTCAGAGAGGTACTGGCTTGAATGGGATTTCCCAACCGTTGGATTAGCTTTTTGAAGGCGTGTGTGGAGCACTGCACATTCTCCGTTTTGATTAATGGTAGCCCCACGACCTTTTTCCCTTCTTCCTGCGGCCTTCGTCAAGGGGACCCCTTATCCCCCTCCCCTTTTGTTCTGGTGGCTGACTATCTCTCTCGCTGCCTTGATGGCTTCATTCGTGATTTCTCGAGGATGACCTACAGCACGCGTGGCTGTGGGCCTTCCATTTCCCACCTTTCTTACGTGGATGACATTATCATTTTCACTCGTGCGAATGATAATGGGCTAGTAGCTCTCATGAGTCTTTTGGACCACTATAGTGAGACATCTAGCCAGCTAGTCAGTGTTAGTAAGAGTACCTTTATCATGGACCACCACGTTGCAGACCATTGGGCTCACCAGATCCACGAGCGCACTGGATTTGCTCGTGGAGATTTACCCATCCCTTACCTTGGGGTCCCCTTGTACAAAGGTCATCTCTCCCATGAGCTTTTCATTGACGTCCGTCAGAGGATGATTGACCAGATTTCTGGCTGGTCTCATAGACACCTATCCTTCAGAGGCCGACTTGCTCTAATCAAGAGCACTCTTTGTGCTCTCCCTCTTCACCTACCTCGCGGTGCTTGACCCCCACCAGTCTACGATCCATGAGTTAGACCAGATCTTAGCCTGCTATTTTTGGAGCTATGGCGAGGGCTCGCGAGGCCGGCGGCAGACCCACTGGGTGAAGTGGGACTCCATATGTCGTCCCCACTCTGAGGGTGGGCTCGGGATTCAGCGTTTCTCTGATATGGTTACTGCGTTTTCCTATAGGATGTGGTGGCGCCTCAGGGAGGGCAAGTCCCTTTGGGCCCAATACCTCCTGAGGAAATATTTCCCTGGTGGTGCTGCCCATCCTTGTAGGGTGACTGCCACTGCTCGGGATAGTCGGCAGTGGAGACGGCTCAGCACTGTTGGCAGGCGTGCTCAGGAGCACATTTTTTGGACCTTGGGCTCTAGGGAGGTTAGCTTCTGGGATGAGTGGTGGTTCGGCGAGGCCCCTCTCTCGAGTACTAGGCCTTTCACTCACCTGTCTTTCATGCAGGTGAAGGACCTTTGGACGGGTGGTTTTTGGGATAGTGATAAGATGGAGGATATTCTTGGTGAGGGTGTGGGTTTTAGTAGTCTAGAGATTGACCAGATCCGACAGATTCCCATTTTGGAGGGAGGTTTGGATGGCATGAGGTGGATACTTACATCTTCGGGTGCATTCTCTACGTCATCAGCCTGGGGAGATATGAGGCTGGGCAACCGGCCAAACCGCCTCTTCGGGGCCATATGGACCGACCTTCTCACCCGACCATTTTCGTCTTTTTTGTGGCGCCTCCTATTACGGCGCATTCCCATTGACACTGTGATGCAGGCGAGAGGGTTCTCCTTCCCCTCCCACTGCTATTGTTGTGCTGAGACCGATACCTTTGAGAGCGAGACTTTCACCCATCTTTTCCTTGAGAGTGAGACTGTGAGGAGAGTGTGGGAGCACTATGCCAGATATACTCATATACCCCTACCCACTACAGATAGTTTTTTTGAGCTTCTGAGTTTTTTCTCTCACCGCACACACAGTAGACACGTGGGCTTCCTTATTCCTTGTGTGATCCTATGGGCCACCTGGACAGAAAGGAATAATGCGAAGCATAGGGATATTATATTTTCTTGTGCTCACATTATTTTGCAGGTTGACAGACACCTCTCTCTCCTCACCGCCCTGGGTAGACTCACGACGAGAGACTGGACAGGGTGTACACCGCCCCATCGTTTGAGGCCACCACCTCCTTTACCTGTTCAGTACCCACGACCCAGGACCGTTGTTTGGCTGAAACCCAAGGCCCCTTGGGTTAAGCTAAACACTGATGGCGCTTTCGACAGACATACTAGAACTGCTGGAGGAGGGGGCCTGATTAAGGATCATGGTGGGGCACTCATCTCTGCCTTCCATGGGCCACTCCGGGCCTCCTCGAGTTATGATGCTGAGATTCAGGCGCTCCAGATTGGTCTTGAGATTGCCGCCTCGATCTTCTCTCATGTCTGGATTGAGATGGATGTTGCGGCTGTCATCACACTTTTGACATCTGGCCATCAGGGCTCATGGCAGATCCAGCATCCTCTTATGCGTATCAGAGACACCCTCCGCTCGATTCATTACCAGGTCTCGCACATATTCCGGGAGGGGAATCGGCCCGCCGATTTCCTTGCTAGCACGGGGGCTTCTATATCCCAAAGACGCACCCTTCTTCCTGAGGACATTCCCCTCCGGCTTCGGACACTCATTCGGATGGACCAGTTAGAGTACACATCCTTCAGATTCGGCCGACCGCCACCACCTGCCCCTGACTAGATTTGACATTTTGGATCCCATACCAGATCACCCTGACTAGGACGATCTGCTATGAGGATTTGGTTTTAGAGGCACATCGGATATTTTTGTGACCCTTGTATTTTTTATTTTTATTTTAGATTTTTATTTTTCTGTTTTTGATGTTGCTCTGTGTATTTTCAACTTGGATGTAGACCATTGACTTTTTAGCCCTATCTGGGCCATTATATTCACAGGTCGGGGGTGTAGCCTCAACCCCCATCCCAATTTGGGATGTTATATAAAAAAAAAATCATCAATAACTGTAAACGCAAAAAAAGATGACATTTATGTTGTATCATTGAATTTGTCACATAATTAGATAAAAAAAGTGACAACATGTGATATATTCTGATGTGTCGTCATGATATGTATTAATGTGACGAACTTAAATGAATTATATTTTAGCGTCAACAAACAAAATTATATAATGACGAATTTTTTGTAAGCATTGTATTAAATAGAAAAAAAACAATGATTTTATATTAATGTGATGAATTTAGTTGAATTATAATTTATCGTCACAAAATAAAATTATATAATGACGAAATTTTCATAAGGGTCATTTTAAATACAAACAAAAACAACAATTTTTTTTATCGCATTGAATTTCGTCATAATATGTATTAATGTGACGAATTTAGATGTACTATAATGTATCGTAACAATAAATAATTATATAATGACGAATTAGTCGTAAGCGTCATTTAAAATACCAACAACAGTGACGATTTTTTTTTGTCACATGGAATTTCGTCACATGTTATATATATGTGACAAATTTAGATGTATAAGTGACGAATTGAGATGTATTGTCATGAAAAGTACGATTATGTGACGAAAAATAAATTCTAAGATGACGAATGTAGTTGTCGTCACCGTATGCATGATGTAATGACAATTTCTTAAATTTGTCACTATAAGGCAACATATGGTGACAATTTTTTTTTTTTCTGTCACATGAATTTTGTCACCTTTTGACAGATTTCTTGTATTGTCTCTTGGTGAAATCTGGTAGGAAATGAAACACACATATATACTTAGGCCTTATGAAGAGGCCTAAGATCATTTGGGGCTTGTTTGAGTGCTATATGATTTTTCGTAGCCTTGTTAATTGCTGAAACTTGATATATTATTATAAAATTGTAGCCTTGGTAATTTGGTGTGAAATTTTAGTATGTTGTTCCCTGCTGAGTTTTGAACTTGGTGTATAAATTTCGTAATTTTTGGACCACTATTGCTATTTTTGAAAATGTTCTAATTTCTGATCAGAAAAATGTAAAAATTCCTATAAATCGAGCAGGAGTTATTTTGATCTGAAAATTTTATATGTTGGTCATCTTTCATGATTTAGCTTATTTCTTAAATATCGTGAATTTTGGAGCTGATTTGGTATTTTTAATAATTGTTTAATTTTCTGGACAAAAACATGCTTGAATTTTCTAAAATCAAATTCTTGGCCTAAAATCATGAAATTTATATATGTTGAGTCTCTGATGACTGGTAGTATGTAGTTAAAATTTTGGAGCATTTAGAATTAGTTTGCTGAGTCAAATAATTATTGTAGTATAATTGTCAAAATGTTAGGAAAATCTTTAATAATCACATGTTAAGGTTCAGGGATTGATATATATAATTTATGCTTAGTTCAGTAGCATGTTTCTTGGGTTTTATTTTATAATATTATATGATCGTTTGCCTGGTCATCCCGATTTATGCATTAAATTACCACATCTTTCGAAAAAGCGTTAAAGTTCGTTTTAAAATGGATTGTTAAGTGAATTATCTTTTATGCTGCATTTATGTGATATTATGTGGTGTGATTATGTTTCAAGGCATGAGTCTTTTCCCCGTTGACTTAGGTTGACTTGGTCAACCTTTGTTTGACTTTAATGAATGTTCCCGTGCTTGGTTCGTGTCGAGTCGTGTGTTCCAATTTTTCCTCGAGTATTTCCCACGAGCCACTTAGTCGACGGGTGTCGACAAAGATTTGCGTTTATTGGTTCTCGTTGTAATCGAGGGTTCGCCTTGATTTCTTGTCGGTTATCGAGGTGCTACCTCAAACTGATTTACGGAGCCTCATATATTGCTATTTCTTTCGCTGCTATCAAGTGGGTTTTAATTTGAAATTGTTATGCCTTAAATGTTATTACTGTTTACTTGTTGGTATGCTCAAAGTATGCATGTGGAACATGTAGCCTTCGATGTGAGCTATGTTGGCCGTCGAACGGTTAACCCCGTAGCTATAGAACGTATCAGGGCGTGAGCCTTGGCTGGTGATCCCGGTATAAGGCCAAGGGCCATCGGGGTGGATTTACTCCTACTGGCTGGGCACTCGATGTGAGGCCAAGGGCTATTCGATATATAGCTGGCAGTAGTCTTTTGATATAGGTGCGCACATGAGAGTGATTATTGATTATTGATGAGGGATTGTGATAGATTAATACTTCGTATACATGCTGAGACTATACCTTTGATTATTGATACTATTTATTATTGAAGTTTACATTTATTGCATAGCGGTGAGCACTATTGTTTCCTTTGTGCTCATCCCCACATGCTCTTCATGTATGCAGGTTAGTGATTGTTGGCACGACAAGAAGAGGCGAGTGGTGGTCATGTTATTGATTATGTTTCCGCTGTTTAAAACTGCTTAGTGTTATTTATGCATTTCTGATTTATGTTGAATACTGTATTATTGATAGGGAGTGTACTCCCTAGAATTTATGAATTTTAGGAACCCAGTTTTGGGAATTGATGTTATTGATGAACCCGGGTTGGGTGTTGACTTGATTATCGGACCCGTTTGGGAGATTCATTTGTGATATGATTGGAAATTATTTTTGAAATGAGTAGCGCCTCAAGTATTTTGAAATAAATTTTGAAAAATTTATTCTGATTTTTGTCAAATAAAAGTGGGGCGTTACAGATTGGTATCAGAGCCAGTCTGCGTTTCTGTAGACTGGTCTAAGTATGAAAATTTGATTATGTGAGTATATGCTTGACCTTGTGTTATGACCACTCGCTCTCGTCGTGCCGCGCCAGTTCAGGTATGAGAATCTGAATAATTGTGAGATTATTGTGTATTACTTGATTGTTGAAATGAAATCGGGGCTTAGGATCTATCCACCTTTAAACTACGAACTCTTGATAAGTCGTATTCTTGGCATATTAATTGTCGTGTTTCCATACTTTTTCGGTGTTTGTATGAGCTTAATTATTGGTTTTAATTGATTTTTATAATTCTTGTAGGATATCTCAGAATTTGTAATTTTATAATGATTGGAGGGCGAAAGAGACGAATTTGAGCTAAGGCGTGGACACGCTAATTTCTTACAAGAGTTGGAAGAAGGAAGGAGTCTCAAGTTGGAAAGAGAATAATAAAACCTTTAGGAGTATTTATTTATTTATGGACTATTATTATTTTATTAGGATATTTTGGAGAGAGAATGATCTTTTTATTATTTTCTACATATTATTTCTTAGGATTAGGATTAGACTGATTTGGTTAAAAAAAACCAGACTGCTAGATTTTATATCTATCTCTTTTTCTTCCTCCCTCACGCACGCCGCACACCATCTTCTCTCTTCTTCTCTTCTCTTCTTTTCTATTATTTTTCATGAATAACTGGGAGACTTCTCCCATGATTATGAATAGTTAATTTATTTTTCCAGCCAAAAGATTATTCTAAATTTGGTTCTTCATGATTTGTAAGATCTAATTGAATTTCTATTCTATATTCTCTTTTATTTATATATTTCTTGTGATTATTATCAATTGTGTTTTGATTTATTGATGCAAACTGGCCATTTGTTCGATTGTTAAAGCGCATATCGTTATTTAGAACAGTTAAATCCGTAATTGTTTGATCGTTCTAATATTTGTGGCAAATAGCATAGTTGATTACTAAGGATTTTCAATTGTATGCTTACGGAGATATATGATCTAGTCTAAATGATCCTACATGTGCGATTGTTGGCTAGAATTGGTGGTCCTTCAAGATTTCATTGCTGTTGATAGATTAAATCCTACGATCGTATCTAGGGTTGTCTGTTGATTAGAGAAATAATTAGAGATCGTATCCTGATTATCGAGCAAGTAAGGAAGGATAGGTTGTTAGGTCGTACCAATAACCATAACCAGTTTAATCGAGAATAGGAGAATTATTTTTGCATCCATGATCGAATCGTTGAACCATCTCAACGAGTTTTCCCTTTGGTTGGATATCTTCTCTATTTTTAATCACTCATTTTGTTCTAGTATCTAGTTAGATTTTATTTTATTTTATTTTCTTAGTTTGATAAAATTATCAAAACCCCCCATCATTTTTATTTTTATTTCTTTCACGGATAGTTGCATCGATACTTTGTCTAGTCAATCCCTATGGATACGACCCTGCTTACCACTACTACAGTTATTTTAAAAGCAGGAATTTATTATTGTTGGATTCGACACCCATCAATTTTTGGCGCCGTTGTCGGGGATTGGTTTCTAATTAGAATTGTTTTGGTGCACTATTCTTTTGTGCAAGAGGCTTACATTTTTATGGAGTTTTATTCTCAGCAGTTCGAGCAAAATGGTTATCACAGGGAAAGCGCATGTCAATCTGAGTTCTATGGAATTTGTGGCGACACCCAACACCCAACTCATTATTGCCCAACATTTCTATATGAACCTCAAGGGCATTCTCAAGTTGGAAATTTTCACGAGCCGCAACGAGGTAGCTTTGATGGATTTTATGGTAGCTGCAACTCTGAGTGGTGGGGTGATTACTCGACTTCTACACCTTTTGCTACCCCACAACAGCATCTATCGAGTTCGATCACATCTCTTGAAGAAATTGTTAAGTCATTTGCACTTAGCACTTTACAGTTTTAACAAGAGACTAGGAGCAGCCTTAAGAATCTAGCAGATCGACTGGACCAACTTGTGTCCTCAGTGAGCGAAAGCGCATCTCGAGTTGAATTGTCATCAGAAACGGTGGTAGATACCTCGAGTTGTGCTACAGAGTTAACAGAATCTCCTAAGATGGAGCGAGAATTCATGGAGGAATCTGAACAAGTTGTTATTTTTCAGTCTCAAAGTGATATGCCTCCTAGTAATTTTATGGGTGTTGGTGAATCTAAAGTGTCGAAAAGTCTTGACTCGTGGGATTTTGATAAGTTGAAAGTTGTACTTTTCAATGATTCAACCTTTGATACTTCACTAGAGTTTCAAGATAGCTTATATGAATCATATTGTTTTTCTCTAACTGATACCATATCACCTGTTACTCGTACTGACGATTCATATTTTATTTTGCAGGTGTCGGAATTGCCACTATTGATTGTTGAGAATTTGATCAAGAATCAAGAACAAAGTCTTCTGCTTGAGTTGAAAAAGATTAAAAAGGGAATTGGATAAGTCCCGAAAATAATGTCTAACCGAAGACGTTAAAGAAAGGCGCTTTTTGGGAGGCAACCCAATTTTTTTTTATTATTATATTACGTGATTTTTATTTTTTTAGTAGTATTTGGTTTTTATTTTTCTAGGTTTGATAGTGATATGGGATATTATATACACAAAGCTAAACCGGTCTGCTGGGCCGGTCGAGAAGGTTAAACCAAGAGGGAGCCAAGCCAAAAGGCGGGAAGATCGAACATTCAGGGAATCGACCAGACTATCGATCGAACAGTCCACCGCATGACCAGACTAACGATCGAGCAGTCTATCGCACGACCAGACTAATGATCGAGCAATCCATCGCTCGACTAGATACATGATCGAGTAACCTATTCGACCTCAACAGGTCGATCACTTCGAGGAACTAACAGTCGGCCTAGTCATGGGCGCGTGTATCACGGGCGCGCGTGAGAGCCTCCAACTGAGTCCCAGGAGAATATTTACCCCATGTGCAGGGGGGACACGTGTCGACAATGTATTGGGTGATAGCGATAACCACCTCTGACTGCTCCCAACGCCCCGCGCCACCTCTGACATGTGCGCGGCGTGCCAGAGTACGGACGGGCAGCTTGGGCAGCCAACTCATCTTTATTCGGGCAGCTATTAGGGCAGGTATCTCACCCCTATATAAAGGGGGTGAGCTTTTTTCCTTGAACACATTCTATTTTCCATACTTCACTTCAGTATACTCATACACATACTGACTTAAGCATCGGAGGCTCTTCACCGGACCCAACCCCCGGTGTGAGAGTTATTTGCAGGTTTCTGGCGTTCTACCGGTGAGGACAAGAACCGATCTACTCCAAACTGGACCCGGACGCTTACACTTGCATTAGTGGCGCCGTCTGTGGGAATTCTTTGTTCAAACAGTTGTGTTTGAAGCTCAGCTATGGCGGACGGAATTCCTAAAAACTTGCAGTCGACGTTCGATGAAGCTTGGACGACGACCAGGCCGTTGGGGCACGACCCTCCTCTAGGCTTTTCCGGCCCATCGCAAACTCCGGTCACTCCCGCACCTAGCTTTCAAGGTGTAGGAGTGACGACGGTGATCCCCGGAGGAGATGCCAGCTCCAGTCAGGCCCAGGAGGCTCGTGTAGCAGCAGCAGCGGCGATGCCACCACCACCACCACCAGATCCAACACAACGACAGGGAGGAGTGCTGGCGCAAGGAGGAGTGCCACCACAGGCAGCCATACAAACCCCCGGCCAACAAATGGCGGCAATGACCCGAGAGGAGATGCAAAGGATAGCGGCGGCTGCGGCGGCGCAGGCGGTGCAGCAAGTTGCGAGTCATACATTTCATGCCACCACTGCGCCGACCACGGTGGCCGGAAGCCAGGATGAGGATGTGTCTAGTTATGGGGAAGGAAGAGCTGGAAGAGATCGGGCAATTGAGAGGATGGCGGAGCAGTTGCGCCAGTTGCAAGACAAGGTGGAGGGGAGGCCAGAGAGGAGAGCTTCTAGGACATCCCTTTTCAAGGGAGATTCTCGCTGCTCCTTTGCCAAACAATTTCAAGGAGACCAACTTGGTGTATGACGGGTCATCCGACCCATCAAGGCATGTGAGGACCTTTGAAAATATGGCTGTGTTGCATGGGTACTCTGATTCTGTTTGTTGCAGGGCATTTTTATCGACCCTGCGTGGAGGAGCACTCGATTGGTTTCATCAACTTCCACCTGGGTCGATCGCAAGAAGGACTTTACTGGCAAGCTTATCAATCAATATTCAAGCGCGGTGGTGCAGGAGAAGACGTATTTGACTTTGATGGCGATGAGGCAGGGGGAGAAGGAATCGTTAAGGAAGTATGTTGCTCGATATAACCAAACATGTTTAGAGGTGCACTCGGCTTCGGACGAGGTGAAG
>CACSLK010010919.1:89952-109146 GCA_902706635.1 Striga hermonthica | reverse complement strand
GGTCCGTATCTCGAGGTGTACGGTAGCCTTTTCGTAAAGTAGCTTTTTGGTGGGCGGCCATGTGAGTGGGTCCCAATTGAATGATGATAGATCTTGTGATGTGTGAAGATGGTGTGTAGGCGCCTTGTCACCAGCTTTGGGAATGGTGACCTCGATTCGTGATGACCTTGGTCTTCGAGGAATAAGTCAGTTTTTCTTCACGTAGGTCGAAGCCCGATTTTGCGACATAAACTGGGGTAAGCGGGATTCGGGTCAACCAATAATGATGACTCTTATAGCATGTGATTTTTGGATAAGTAATCCCGGATTACCGGTCGGATGATAACAGAGATGCCCCCGGTGTCGGCAAACATATAAGGTGATGGTTGTCGGCACTGTAAAACAGAGAGAAGACTCCGAGCGGGTAATCCGCCATGAGCTAGTCTGGCCTATCCTAGGGTGTTCTCATTTATGGGGTGACCGAAGTGGGCCGCGTGTTCCGAGGTGAGAACACTTGGCGAAGTTTTGGCAGATTCTTGGCAGCACTTAAAGAGTCTTGTGGGGACATAATGGTCGGGCATTAAATATGTCGTGCGAAGAGTCACACCGTAATAACATTAAGGGAAGTAACGGTCACATTAATAGGGCGACACGTGCCCAGTAGGTCTTGTCAGATGAAGGGGTCACGTCGTTTGGGATTAGGGGTCGCGTCGGTTACACTATAAATACACTTCAGAGGGACGCGATTGGACTTTTCTGCTTTTGCTTTTGCCTTCAAATTCTTGCGAATTGTTTCTTTGTTATTAATCATTGCGAACATATCCGAGTATAATCTTCGAGGGCGAGTATCTGCTAATCCTTTGGGTAAGCTTCATTTTTTATTTCTTGATTTTTCTTGTTTTGTATTTTCCTCTCGATTAAATGGCATCGAAGGGAAAGGGAAAGGCGGTTGTGAGCTCTTCTAGCACTGAGTCTGTTCCGCTTGAAGTGTATCACGACTCGGAATTAGTGGAATTGGCTTTTGAGTATCATCGGTGGGATCCGATGTTGGTGAGACATCTCGATATCAAGCCGGACGACGAAGATGGCGATAGTGTGGTGGATGAGAATGCTCTATATTTAGAGGATCATTGGAGGAGGCCAGTGAGGACGTGGCCAGACCCTAAAGTGGACTTCGAAGGCGAGCCTAGTATTATGACAGACATCGATGTGGTCATGCTCTGGGAACAAATCCAGATTCAGCCCTCGGTGAAGATTTTTGCGCCTTACCCTGGGGAGAGGATAACTAGCCCTCCTCCGGGTTGTGTTGGCGTTTTCGCTGAGAGTTTGAGGTCGGGGTTGAGGTTCCCATTGCCGAGTTTGATTACGGAATACCTCCGAAGTTGGGGGTTACCGCTATGTCAAATAACACCGAATAGCTAGAAGAAGATTATTGGGTTGATGGTTTTACTACACGAAAGAGGTGAGGGCTTGCCATCGTGTGAGGAGATTAGAAGCATATATGCTTTTAAGAAGAGCCCAAGTCGGAGGGTGGCAGAGACTTCGTGTTGTTTCTTCGCTGGAGCTAAGCCTCAAATCGGTTTGAAAGTCGGGGAGATAATTGCCGACATCTCGGAGACCCTTCATAGTTTTCAAGAAGAGGGGCTATGGGTTGGGGGAGAATGGCAATCAGAGAGCTTCTCTCATGAACCTTGGATTGACGGGATGACAATCCCCATGAACATTCACTCTGGAAATAGTAAGTTTTTTGTCTTCTATATCTTGAGTATTTTTCTAATATTGGTTTTGTAAAGTGTACTAACAGGTTAGAACTTTTCCGTTTGTAGAAAAAGAGACGAAAAAGAAGGAGCCAAGGCTTAGCCCGGAAATTTGGGGGTAAGTTGCTCGTGCTCGCTGATCTCGACGAGGATCTTCGTAATTATAAGAGATTAGTAGTAGACTCAAAGCTCGAGGCCGCATGTTTATCTCCTAGAGTTTCAACCTTTGCATTTGATCCTCGTAAGGAAAATTGATCTATTACGTGTGATTCATACTTCGGATGTCTAAAATGGTTGTATTTGACCTTGCCACTTCGTTTATTTGTGCAGTATATTATCCGTTGCTCGGATTTTCTGGATACTGAACTATTAAGGACGCCAAGGATTTTTGGCATCGTTACCCGAATAAGGATCTTCAATCAAAGTTCGGTAAGAGTCGAGATTTGCGGTTGACTGATGCAATGAGAAGAGATTTAGTCCGAGCATTGGTGAAGAGGACTTCTGGAAAAAAATCGACCGATGTCGGGGCAGGTGCGACATCGGCAATCAACTTGGAAAGTCCAGATTCCCGTCAGGAGGTGGTTTCCTCGGAGGTGCCGCCGGTCATAAATGCTGCAGTAATTAATCAAGCTGAGCCAGAGGAAAGTCCGTCGAGAAATGAATTGGCTCTGGCTGAGCCAATACGTACCGAGGTGCCGACGGGAGAAGCGGAGGAGCAGCGATTGCCTCCGAGGTCGGCAGAAACTTCGGAGCCGCTGAAGAAGAAGAAGAAAAGAAAGTTAGTCAAATTGGCTGTCGGAGAGGCTTCCACTGCTCCGGAGAAGAGGTCAAAGAAGAAGCACGACTCCGGTCGACGAGATGTGGAGAAAAGTACTCATGAATCCCCGTTGATCGAAAAGTCTTTCTTATCGATTGATGATGAGAGGGTGGCAAACTTTAACATTCCGCAAGGAGTTGTTGAAGACTGGTTTACCAGCTTCTCTTCGGTGAGGATCCCCCATATGTCCTCCCGAATAGGGATGCCGGAGAACGCCAAGAACGCAGCTCGGGTTCCATTAATGGCGTGGGACCCGAGGTCCGAGGTGGGAGTGTCGTCCTTGTCCAGCATGCAGAAGTTGAGCTACTCCAAGGCGTGTATGGGACGAGCCTTGGTGAGCTTGGTTGCGGCCGAGGATGATCATAGTCGAATTGATGTGCAACTAGAAGGCAAAAAACACACATTGGCTTTACGAGATGAGACGATTGTGTCTTTGAAGGAAAAGGCAACCAAATTGGAAGCCAACTTGAAGGAGAAAATTGCTGAATAGGCCACGCAGCTAGAGGTGGCGTAGGTAGAAGTTGCGGCGTTGACTGTTGAAAAGAAGTCCTTCCAGACCGAGGTGGAGGAACTTAAAGCTCGTCTTGCTTTCGCTGAGCAGCATGCTAAGGCGTGCGAAGCCAAGGCCGAGGAGGCGAATGACAAATTATTGAAGGAAAAAACCGAGCACGAGAAAACTCGTAAGGAGTACACCGAAGTCCGGGAACTTATGGCCCGACAGCGGGATGCTGATCAAGCCGAGATGGCTAAGCTGGAAAAAGAGAAGTCTTCTTACGACGAATTTATGTACGAGAATGGTTTTCAGGCTGGAAAGGACTCGATGGCAGTGGAGGTAGATCAAGTTGACGAAGAGGATGACGTGACTGCTGCTAAGACCTAAGTGGGAGGTAATGTCGGTCCAGACCTGGAAATGGAGATGAACACTTGTGTGAATCTTCGATGGGTGATCGAACGCTTTGATAACGGCCTTTATGATACCGACGAGCTTTGACATTTCCTCTTCCGAAAACGTGACAAATGTAACTTTGATTTGGAGATTAAAAGGATGCACATCAAGGCCGATGAGGACGAGAAGGAATTCTGTGAATGGATGCTTCGTCGCGCTGACGAGATGGTCAAGAATCCGTCTCTACCTCCTCTTACCGAAGAGCGTGAGGCTCTACTTCGGAGGGCTTACGTGAATATGATCTTAGAAGGGGAGAAGGAGAAAAGAGCAGAGCTGGCTGACCTCTACATTGGAACTCTGGCCGAGGTCGTTGTAGAGCAGAACTTCGAAGACATGACCCCGGAGCAAATCCGCAAGGAGGTAGAGGTGTATGCCGAGGAAAAGGCCAAACAAGCAGGCAGAGAAGTGGGAGAATCCGAGGTTGTGCCGTTGGAAAAGGAAGTGTTGACTGATGCGGCAGATCCTCGACATGAACTTGTCCCAGTTTCTGATGCTGTGATCGATGCTGCGGCGAGAGCAAAGGAGGTCGTCGTTCTTGCAGATGTCCACGAACGGATGTTGGCTACACAAGAAGTGGGCGAAAGCAGTGGCGCTGGCCAAGGTTTTGAAGGAAAAGGAGATACTGCTTGAAGTTTGTAACTTTATGTTTTTCAGTATTTTCATATTTTGTTTGTAATCGGGGTATCATGGTGATAATGTCCTTAGTAGGGTAATATGACTTTTTGTAATCGAGGTATCATGGTGATAATGTCCTTAGTAGGGTAATATGACGTATTTTGAACTTTCTAATATAATGAATAATCGCATTTGAATTATTTCAAGTGTGTTCTTATTGCTGTTTGATTTAGCAATTTCTCGATCAAGTGTAACGAACTCGGAAAGCATACGAGGTAGATACCTCAACTAGGTTTTAACTTAAAAAGTATGTTAAAATAATTTCGAATGTAGAACCGAGTTGTAAGTTTTTTATAAAAGCGATTTCCGAGTTCCACATTTATCTTTCAACGAATTCGGCTATAGTGTAAGCTGATGTGCAAACTTATTGGGAATTTGCAAAACTTAACACAGTTAATGCCGTACATAAATCAAGTGGGGTTCACCGAACTTCTTCAGAGTTTGATTATTAAGTGGCCCCAACCGAGTTGTTTGATGTGTATTCGGTTGTTAGCGGGACCTGTCAAATCATGCTTGCTGAAGTGACATGGACGAGCTTTAGCCCAACCAAACCATACGTGGGATTTGGATGTATTACGAGGCATCAGCGAGGCCGAGTGTCATAATGTTTACATCGGTACAAAGTTTTAAATAAACCAAGTGTCAAAAATATTTACATCGGTACCGAGGTATAACTCGGATTTAGATGAAAGTTGTCGAAGTTTATTACATCAAAAAGACGACTTCATTCCCTCATAGGAGCAAAAGGAGGGTTTATCAAAAGGAAAGTCGGTCACACGACTTCGGGTGGTTTACTGGTAGAACTTTTTCAAGAATACGACATTCCACGGGTACTGATGTGGAGTTCCGTCAGGATACGCAATCTGGTATGCTCCGTAGGGTAGGACTTCAATGATTCGGAAGGGTCCTTCCCACTTCAGTTTAAGTGGGCCTGGGTCAGGCCCCATGATTCTTTTGAGAACTAGATCTCCAACTCGGAATGTACGAGACTTGAATTTGGAATTGACGTACCTCTCGCTTCTCTGTTTGTAAGCAACATTTTTAAGTTCGGCGCAATGCGAAGTTCTTCGAGTAGGTCGAGATTCGCTTTCATATTGTCCGAGTTGGACTCTTTGGTATAATATTGAACTCGGTAAGTTGGTGCACCGAGTTTTACTGGGACAACGACTTCCGAACTGTATGTTAGCGAGAATGGAGTTTCGCCCATGGAAGTCCTCGTGGTTGTACGATATGCCCATAAGACGTGCAACAGCTCCTCTGGCCACGCCCCTTTTGCGGCATCAAGGCGGACTTTAAGGCCATTCTTTATGAGCTTGTTAACGGCTTCAACGTGACCGTTTGACTGCGGATGATAGGGCAAAGAAAAGAAGTGTTTGGTGCCATATTCTTCGCAAAGAGCTTCAAGCCGCTTGCCTTCAAATTGTCGACCGTTGCCGGTGATGATAGAGTTCGGTACCCCGAAGCGGCAGATGATGGACTTCCATACAAAATCGATAACTTTCTGTTCGGTTATTGTGGCCAGCGGTTCAGCTTCAGCCCATTTGGTAAAGTAGTCAACAACAACAATGGCAAACCGGACACCGCCTTTTCCAGTTGGTAGGGGACCAATGAGATCAATTCCCCATTTAGCGAAAGGCCAACGACTGTAGATTGACTTGAGCACTTCGGGGAACTGATGAGTGTTAGGTGCAAAAATTTGGCATTTTGGGCGTTTGCAGACCCAAGTTGCGGCATCGACTTTCAATGTTGGCCAATAATACCCCTGCCTCAGAATATTATATGATAGGGCCTGGGCGCCGGGGTGAGTTCCGCAGATTCCTTCTTGCACCTCTTCAAGGACATATCGGGATTCGAATTCGGTCAGACATTTCAGAAGTGGGATTGAATATCCTCGTTTGAACAAGGTTCCGTTGTCCAGAGTATACCGGGCAGCCCGAATCTGAAGTGCCCGAGCTTCTTTAGGATCTGGGGGTAAGGCCCTAGTTTCCAAGTATTGAATGATAGGATCCATCCAATTCAGAGATTTTTTAAGATGTAACCGGGTCAACGGACAAGACTTCGGGAGGATGGGTCGATGGTCATTCCTGCTGACCGACTTGGACATACTCCACGCTTTGCATCTCGGTACTCGAAGCTAGTCAGGATAGAGCATCCGTTTGTACGTTAAGATTCCGAGGGATATGCTCGACTTCGACAGAGAGTTTCGACAACTTCTGTTTTGTCAAAGACAAGTATGGCATCAACCGAGGTTCCTTGACTTTGTATGAACCGTTGATTTGATTTACTAAGAGCTGCGAGTCGGAGAAAACTTTCAGGTGCTTGATGTTCATTGACTCGGATAAGCTCAATCCAGATAATAAGGCCTCGTATTCGGCCTCGTTGTTGGTGGCGGGAAAAAAAAACTTGACCAAATGGCAGAATAATCGGTTTTCAGGATTGGCCAAGACTATTCCCGTGCCTGCTCGGTTTGCCGTGGAGGACCCATCGATGTAGAGGACCCAAGGTTGGTCGTTGTGTGCATCCACAGCCGGTGTGAATTCAGCGATGAAGTCGGATAAAACTTGTGCCTTAATTGCGATCCTCGGTTGATAGTGGATGTCGAACTGTCCGAGTTCCACGGCCCACTCGATCATTCGCCCCAAAGTGTCGGGTCGATGCAAGACTTGTCGTAATGGATACGAAGTGCGGACAGTTATGGAGTGTTCTTGAAAATAAGGTCGTAGTTTCCGAGCAGCAGTGACAAGCGCGAAAGCAAGCTTCTCCATAAAAGGATAGCGAAGTTCAGCATCATGTAAGGCCTTGATGATGTAATAAATAGGTGCTTGTTGTACCCCTTCTTCTCGTACTAGGACTGCATTAATCGCTGTATCGCTGACTCCGAGGTACATGAACAACATTTATTTCGGACTTGGTTTCTGCAGCGTCGGAGGGCATGCAAGGGTCTCTTTAATGCTGATAAGCGCTCTCTAACATTCTTCGGTCCATTCAAAGCGCTTTTCTTTCTTAATGGCCTCGAAAAAAGGTTTACAACGATCTGTAGACTTGGAGATGAACCGATTAAGCGCGGCAAGTCGACCGGTTAGGGCTTGGACACCCTTGACCGAGGTCGGAGGAGTTAAATCTTGAATGATCTTAATTTTGACAGGATTGGCTTCAATTCCTCGTTGACTGACCAAATAACCAAGGAATTTTCTGGACTCAACTCTGAAGGTACATTTTTTGGGATTCAGGACCATGGAGTATGACCGAAGAATGTTGAACATGTCCTGAAGATGAGTTACGTGGTCGGAGGCGTTTACCGACTTGACAAGCATGTCATCTACATATACTTCCATGGTATGACCGATCAGATTGGCGAACATTTTGTTGACTAAACGTTGATATGTGGCCCCAGCGTTCTTCAGTCCGAAGGGCATCATGGTATAACAATATAGACCTCGGGCAAAGTAGAACGAAGTATGTTCTGAATCTTCGGGATCCATGGGGATTTGATTGTAGCCGGAGTAAGCAGCCATAAAGCTCATTAACTCGTGACCCGAGGTGGCATCTACCATGTATTCAATGTGAGGAAGTGGATAGCTGTCTTTCGGGCATGCTTTATTCAAATCTGAAAAGTCTATGCACAATCGCCACAAGCCGTTACTTTTTTTCACGAGGACTGGATTAGACACCCAAGTTGGATATTTAGCTTCCTTAATGAACTTATTATCTACAAGCTTTTTGACTTCTTCCTCCAGGGCTTTTTGGCGATCTGGTCCCAACTTTCTTCATTTCTGAACAACGGGTTTGACAGTTCGGTCGAGATTTAGCTTGTGGCTAGAAACGTCGGGGTCAATCCCCTTCATATCTTCGTGTTTCCACGCAAAGACGTCAGAATTAGTTTTAAGAAATGCTATGAGCTCGGTTCGAATGGGTTTCTGTAGGTGACTCCCAATACGCAATGCTTTCTGACATATCGGTCCGTCGATGTAGATTAACTCCACTTCTTCTCCGGGTTTGGCTCGATCATTTCGGCTTTTTTCCTTGAATTGAGTCCGTGGATCTAGCTCATCCTCCTCTTGAATTGGTTCTTTCCCGGAACGTCTTCCTCGGTACTCGGTTAAAGGGTCCGAGGTGATGGGGACTTCAGTTTTGGGATTTGGTTCCTCGGACACCATGTTGTTCGAGGTGATTGATGGTTGGGAATTTCCTTCGTCGATCGAAGTGGCGGAATGGACTCTGGTGGATGGTATGAAAGTATAATGAGCTCGCGGGCTTCTCTTTGATCACCGTAATGTGTACCCTCCACGCGTGTTGTAGGGAATTTGAGTGCATAATAGAAAATAGAAACGACAGCTCAAAGTTTGTATAAGGCGGTTCTCCCGATGAGAGCGTTATATTCGTTGTTGATGTCAAGAACTTTAAAGGTTCCCATGACGAGTTTTGTGATGTGTTCCGACGTACCGAATCTGACGGGTAGAATGATCTCACCAATAGGTCGTGAAATACTCCCGTTGAACCCTTGTATCTGGTCGTTGCATGGTCAAATGTCTGTGGGGTCAACACCCATTTTATCAAAGGCTTTCAGCATCAGGATACTTGAGTAGGCCTCGGTATCAACCATAACACGGTGGACCAGAATTCCGCATATTGGAACGGTAATGACAAGAGCATCGGAGTGAGGATGTGCAAAATGATTCGCGTCTTCTATGTTGAAGGTGATAGGACAATTTCGGGCGTTAAGAACATCACGCTAATCGGTGGTGAAAACTTGCTTGCCCGAATTGTGGGCCTGTCGAGCGTAGGCTTTAATTTGACGACGAGATGATACACACCGGGAATTATTGGTATTTACTCGGTGGACTGTGGTCTGCATAGGGCTTGGCGATCGATTCCTTTTGGGTCTTCGCCAACTTTCAACTGAATCGGTATTAAGCACATCCAATGTGAGCATAAACACTTCTTTTTCTCCTTGCCGGATTCTCTTCGGCATGGCACCTCGGTCTTCGTCCTCATCTTCATTATATGGCTCGATTTGACATCCTGGCCCCCGTTTCTGAGTATCAGAATTGCGATAGAACTTCCTGAGTTGAGGATGACCGATTAAGCGTAGTAAAGCGGCTAACAGGCTCAGGCACTCATCGGTATTGTGCCCTGGTGATTCATGATAGTCGCAGTATCGTGATTTATCTAACTTGTCTTCAGGCATCCGAAGTGGTTTGGGTTCGGGTAGAATGCCCTTTCCTTTGATCTCCTCGTAGATAGTGGCGGCCCCAGCTGAATAGACGGTTTGGTAACCTGATTTTACATCGTTAGCATACTGCTTTCGGGCCGCTCGTACTTTAGGATCATTGGCATCTCCTCGGGGATAACCTCGGAATTGAGATTTGTTTTGCTTTTTGAAGGATTTATTTTTTCTTCCTATCGTCGGTTCCTGACTTGGACGACTTCGGAATGAAATTAAAATCGGGGACCGACATTGCTTCTTCGGCAATAATATGCTGCTGAGCTCGAGCGAGGAATTCCTGGAAAGTGTTAGGCTTATTCTGACATAGTGTCCAATGAAAAATAGAGTTCGCTTTAACCCAGCGTTTGCCATGACGAGCAGGGTTTCGGGGTGACAGGGTTCCATGTTTTGAACTCGGTCATTAAAACGAGCAATATAGTCCTTGACACTTTCCTCGTCCTTTTGAGTCACGTCAGCGAGAGATTCCTTAGGAACTAAACAAACTTGGGCTCCTATGAAGTGAGATCGGAAAGTCGACCTCAACTGTTGCCACTTCCAAATAGAATGAGGGGGTAAGGAGTGGTACCACTTTTGAGCCCGGGGCCCCAGAGTGAGAGAAAACATACGACACCAAAGTGCATCCGAGGCCCCATAAAGATCCATCCATGACGTATAATGACCGAGGTGGGAGTCAGGATCCGACGTTCTGTCGTACAATCCGATTTGAGGGACTTTAACTTTTTCCGGTACAGGTTCCGAGGTGAGCTCGGGCATTAAAGGTGAGTCGTCTTCCAGATATACTTGCGCCGAGGTGGACGCTCTTCCAGGAGGATATTCCTACACTCTCTGTCGACTCTCCAGTTTGGCGATTCTTCGCCGTAAAGCCTCTAACTCAGAGGATTCTTGGCGTGCCGAGCGATTTCATTCTATATGCTGACGGAGATCCGTCTGTGCCGGATTGGAGTGGACCCGATTCTACGCAGGAGGTGGCGATCGCCGAGGTTGTCCAGATTGACTTTCGCCAGTTTGTTCGTGGGGAATTACCAAGAGTATGAGTGTTGCTTCCACGGCGGTGCAGCTCGTTCTCAGCGTGGCTCTGACGCTTGACTTCGAGGCTGGGACGTGGCGTGAGAGGTGGTTCCGCCACCATCTCGTCGCGTAGGTGGAATTTGCGGATTCGCAGGGGTTGTAGGGATGACAGATTATCCTGGCGCCGTCGTTGATATCCCGGGATTAGTTTGAGCCATCAAGGCGTCGAAGCCACGTGCAAAATCTGGATTCTAGAACAGAGCAGTGTAATCCGGTATGTTAACTACCGGCATACGGCGCCCGGCGGATTGGGCGGCGCTTCGACTATGGTCGTCCCTCGACGCATGGCCACGATGGTCTGACTGTGACATGGTTGAGATTAATGATGCAACTGATAAACAACAGGTCGAAGATTAACCTCAAATCACTCATGAGGCCCTTCCTCTAGCGCCAAACTGTTGTCATCCGATTGTTAACAACGGATTTGTGTGTGATTAATTGAATGTTTGGAGTAGTTTAAACGTAAAACATGCATCCAAGAACACTAGCAATGGCCCCGGTCCGAGGTGAACCGAGGTGAAAGGTGGTGCGATATTTGTATATAAGTGTTCGAATGTTCAGAGATCGATCCCTGTACAAGAGTACAAATGTGCCATTTATAGTATATTTTCAGGTCTGTATCTCGAGCTGTACGGTAGCCTTTTCGTAAAGTAGCTTTTTGGTGGGCGGCCATGTGAGTGGGTCCCAATTGAATGATGAAATATCTTGTGATGTGTGAAGATGGTGTGTAGGCGCCTTGTCACCAGCTTTGGGGATGGTGACCTCTGTTCGTGATGACCTCGGTCTTCGGGGAATAAGTCAGTTTTTCTTCACGACGGTCGAAACCCGATTTTGCGACATAAACCGGGGTAAGCGGGATTCGGGTCAACCAATAATGATGACTCTTATAGCATGTGATTTTTGGATAAGTAATCCCGGATTACCGGGCCGGATGATAACAATTACTATTTTTACTAAATGTCTAATTGTTTAAATGTTTATGTAATATTAAATAAAATATTATTGCGTGTATTATACATATATAGTATCGTTATTTATTTTTTTATATTGAACCGAGCCGCGTATATAGTCTTATTGATCGAACCGAGAAAATTAGGCCCGTGAGCCTTGAACCTTAACCGGCCGTGACCCAATAATTGTTTTCTCTTTCTTTTTTATCATTTGACTTGATGACCAATTATTTGCAATAATAATCCTTTTATTAAGGAAATCAAGCCAATATTATTTTCCTTATTAATGGCAATATTAGGGCCTTTAATCCTCAACCGTTTAAATTTTTAAACGTGTATTCCTATCAATCTCTCCACTCTCTCTCCTTGTTATATTTATCAGATTTTTCACAATTCTTGACGGCAAGAACAAAATTCGTCATCATCACCATGCTATTAAATCCAGAGAAGAAATCGATCGCTCATCTCCCTTATTTTTTTTTCTCTCGATCGAACCAGATGAAGAAAAATATATCCATCGCTCTCTCTTAAATCTCTCGACCTCTTTCTCGCTTATATCCCGATATTCACCATCATCCTCATATCAATCGATACTCTTGCCACCATCAACCACGCCATCAATCACCATCGCGAGCCGGCGTTGTTGTTCCCGCGTGCCGCTGCTCAACGCCCGCGTTTCCGCTGCCGCGCGCTGTGTAACGCCCCGAATTTTATTAATAACGGAAAATACTAGCTCTTAAATATAAGTTAGCCTTTATTAATGAATATTCATGTTAATGTTCAAGTCTAAGTTATCCAGTCAGTTAAATTCCAAGTTCGACGTTAAGTCGAAAAAAATATATATTCGGTTAATTTTATTTATTAATCGAGTTAATTCCAATAATTAATCTCAGTCCGTTTATTTTTATAAATGGAATAGTAAGTTTGGGATTGATTAATTCCAGATTGTTTATTTTTATAAACGGTCATTATCAGTTAAGGTTAATTATTCTAAGTCAAGAATATTCGAATTAATATTCAAAATCAAGTTTCGACCGAAAATTTAATTCGATCAAGATTAAACCCTAGTTAGTTATGTTCCAAAGTCATTGTACTTAAGTATTTAAATCAAGGTTTAAGTATATTAGTCCAAGTCATGTACGAATGCTAAGTCTATTGTCGCGCCCGATTGTATGTGCGCCTCGCCAATTGAACTTAGTGACATGCCAATCAAGTCATTGTCATGCTATGATCATGTATTATAAATTTATTAATTGGCCAATTGTAGCTAAATTAATAGTGATTGCCGAGCAATTATGTAGGTTAATATTGGTGAGGATATTTCATATTTTTTTTAAGTATGATAGCATAGCATAAGTATAAGCAAGCACTAATGCTCATTCCATGCGCAAGCCATCTGTACTATTTTATTATTGCTGAGCTTAAGGCTTAATAAAAGCATAAGTATAAGTTTCAGACATTTGTAAGTTGAGCACTTTGACTAGCTATTTTGTGAGATCATGACACGTATTTTGGTGACTAAGCTTACAATATTGCCACCAAGGTGTAGTTAGGTGGCAAGTGGCGTCTCTACGAAACTTCGCTCTATATTATCACTTCTAAATCCTTTTATAAATTGATTATGTCCACGTTAGAAAAGAGTTACCCCAATTTATTTAACAAGCTTAATAACGTTCATAGTTAAAAAGAGAGTGCCGAGAGTTGGTAGTGGTTTACCAAGCTACTACTTTGTTTTATTAGATTCTTCATTTTAAGCTTAATAAAGAGAAGAGCTTGAAGAGGGTTGAGAGGTTAACTTGCTTTAATTATTGCTAAGGAGAACGCACGCACGCACGCTCAGCTATCGAACGGTCACGAGCGATCGCAAGTCCTAGTAATTTTCTTCGAGACTTTGAAGGGGTAACCTCAATTTTGACCCTCTTTTAATATTAATATGATCATGTTATGAATATTAGGTTCAAGTCATATTATTCGGTCCATGTAAAAGCCAAGTTAACACTCGAATGGTCATTTAGGTCGTGCCGAGCCATGTTCATTTTGATTCGGCAAATCTCGTGCGATTCATGTTCCATTGGTCATTATAAGTTATGTTATGCTCATTTATGTCTAAATTGTCAGGGGAAGTTGTTGAACGGCCGAAAGAATCGGTTGAAGTCGTGGCCGCGCACATAGCGCGCGCCACGGCTGGTTTATGCCCTATCGAGCCATTTTAAGTTATGTTCATAATCTTTCGAGCGATTTAAGTATATTTGTTCATGTCATGCTATGTTATATTGTTTTAAGTAGTTGTTGCCTGAAAATATCGCCGGACGGTCGGCAAGGGTCGGTCGTAGTCTCCTTACCCGCACACAGCAGACGCAGCACACCGACAGCCAGATGAGGTCGGGCGGGTGACTTGTGTGCGCCCAATCGGGCATCGTGAGTAGCCTTGCCCGCAACAGTCGACAGTCGGCCAGTGCCAGTAAACGTCGGCAAGTCCCAACGCACGTCAGTGCGTCCAGTCGCATGCCAGTTGGCCTCGGCCAGTGCCGATAGCACGCCCGAGCGTCAAATGCCGTCAGGGATGCCCGGTAGCACCCGATTGGCACCAGTTCACGCCAGTCCGCGGCAGTTCGCGTGTCCAAGTACTCAGTCGCCTGTCTGCGGTGCGAGTAACGCCCATCCACAGCGAGCCGGCAGCCCGACCATCCAGTGAACCGGCCAGTTCAGACCGGTTATTTCTATGTCTAATATTATTTTGGTCTGGTCCAAGTTATGTTAGATATTCCAGTCAAGTTCCAGGTCCAGTCAGTCAGTTCAATAATTTCAGTTATCAGTTCAGTCAGTCCAGTCCAGTAATTCCAGTAAGTTCAGTTTCAAGTCAGTCTATGTTGAGCTCTAGTTCGTGTCAATAAGACCAGTTAAGTCGTGTCAGTTCAGTCGAGCATCTTAGCAGCTATTTTAATGAATCTGAGCATAGTACTTAGTATTTGTTTATATATATGTTACAGTTTGAACAGTTCAAAGCTATCAGCACTTACGATTCATATCAGCAATTCAGGTGGGGACTCAGACTGGGTATTACATTGATTATAATTACGGTACCATGTTTGGGTATGTATTATCATGTCATGTATCCGCTTGGAATGGTCGCCGGTCCATTCTGGGTTCTAGTGGCCTAGTCTGCCCACTAGAGTGTGCACATGGTGTCCGAGATTTTTATGCTGGCAGATGAGGTAACGGTCATGTGATGATTATCAGGTTATGATTATTTCAGTACCAGTTTCATGTTCAGTTTATGTATATACCAGGATCATGATATTGCAATTATTTTCACTGTTTACTTTAGTATGGGTTTTTGTGGAGCACAGTGGATTTAGTGCTCACGCCCCACATTATTCATGTTTTTCAGGTCACAGGGTCGGAGCCGAGGAGTGAGCTGGTGGTCGGTTCAGGACTTTGTATATATGTTTAAAAATGATTTGGCGACGCTATGTTTTTCCGCTGATTACGACTAATTATCGAACTTAGCTTTTGATCCGATTTTCAATTGGTTAATATGTTATGTTAAACCGTGTTATTTTTCTTTAAAACTAAAATAACGGTTTTTCAGATAAAGTCATGTTTTATGGTAGCACTCCGAATCAGTATTTCGCAACTTAAATGTTTTTATTTTGAAAACTTTGCGAAAAACGCACTCTGATTTTCATGAAATAGCGGGGTGTTACACGCTGACAAGGAACCCAACCGGCAAGCAGCCCTTCGTGGCCGACGTGAACCAGCGGGACCACCGGTGAATCCCGTTTCACTGACCGGACAGGCTGCCACCATCGCACAGGCCACCCCTCACCACGCCATCATCATCACCCTCCGTCAGGTCCCGTCGAGCCCATCAGAGTGCCGAACGTGGCCATCGAGTCCCGTCGAGTTCTGTCGGAGTGTCAAACGTTGCCGCGAGTCACCGAATGCCATCCCCAATCGTGCGCCGCAGCCGCCGAGTCTCGTGCACACGGACCAGGTCGATTCTTTTGCATTCTTGAGTTCCGACTCTTTCGTTCTCTGTGCACTTAATCGCCGTCTCCCCTCGGTGCTCGATAAATTGGTGGCTATAGCCCCCTTACATATGATTGATATATTTTGTTGATATGAGAAATTATATTGTTGCTTTAGAATAGTTGAGACCTTTGTGAATGATCATGATTTTATGTGACCATGATGTTCTTATGATTATATGAGATGTTAGGAGTTTGATCTTGCTGTGAAATTGTCTTTTTAGAGGCTGCGTATATGTTCGTTTTCAATGTCTATATTATGTCATGAAGAGTTATATTATGTCCATGATGATTAGTTCTTTCTTGTGATCGTTTCTTGCTCGCATTGATGTGAATTAGGGGAATTTAGGATGGATATTCCCTAACTTCTCTTCTCTTGGTGAAATCTGATAGGAAATGGAACACACGTATATCCTTAGGCCTTGTGAAGAGGCCTAAGATCATTTGGGGCTTGTTTGAGTGCTATATGATATTTCGAAGCCTTGTTAATTGCTGAAGCTTGATATATTTTTATAAAATCGTAGCCTTCGTATTTTGTTGTGAAATTTTCATATGTTGTTACCTGTTGAGTTTTGAACTTGGTGTATAAATTTCGTAATTTTTGGACCAGTATTGCTATTTTTGAAAATTGTTCTAATTTCGGATCAGAACCATGTAAAAAGTCCTATAAATTGAGCAGGAGTCATTTTGATCTGAAAATTTTATATGTTGGTCATCTGTCATGATTTAGCTTATGTTTAAATTTCGTGAATTTTGGAGCTAATTTGGTATTTTTAATAATCGTTTAGTTTTCTGGACAAAAACATGCTTGAATTTTATAAAATCGAATTCTTGGCCTAAAATCATGAAATTTATATATGTTGAGTCTTTTATGACTGGTAGTATGTGGTGCAAATTTTGGAGCATTTAGAATTTGTTTGTTGAGTCAAATAATTATTGTAGTATAATTGCCAAAATGTTAGGAAAATCTTTAATAATCACATGTTAAGGTTCAGGGATTGATATATATAATTTATGCTTAGTTCAATAGCATGTTTCTTGGGTTTGATTTCATAATATTTTATGATCGTTTGCCTGGTCATCCCGATTTATGCATTAAATTACCACATCTTTCGAAAATGCGTTAAAGTGCATTTTAAAATGGATTGTTAAGTGAATTATCTTTATGCTGCATTTATGTGATATTATGTGGTGTTATTATGTTTCAAGGCATGAGTATTTGCCCCGTTGACTTAGGTTGACTTGGTCAACCTTTGTTTGACTTTAATGAATGTTCCCGTGCTTGGTTCGAGTCGAGTCCTGTGTTCCAATTTTTCCTCGAGTATTTCCCACGAGCCACTTAGTCGACGGGTTTCGACTAAGATTGTGCGTTCGTTGGTTCTTGTTGTAATCGAGGGTTTGCCTTGATTTCTTGTAGGCTATCGAGGTGTCTATCTCAAACCAATTTACGGAGCCTCGTATATTGTTATTTCTTTCGCTGCTATCAGGTGGGTTTTAATTTGAAATTGCTATGCCTTAAATGTTATTATTGTTTACTTGTTGGTATGACCAAAGTATGCATGTGGAACATGTAGCCTTCGATGTGAGCTATATTGCCCGTCGAACGGTTATCCCCGTAGCTATAGAACGTACCCGTTGGGTAGTCTCCTTTATTATTTTGCGCAGTCAGGGCGTGAGCCTTGGCTGGTGATCCCCGTGTAAGGCCAAGGGCCATCGGGGTGGATTTACTCCTACTGGCTGCGCATTCGATGTGAGGCCAAGGGCCATTCGATATATAGCCGACAGTAGTCTATTGATATAGGTGTGCACATGAGAGTGATTATTGATTTTTGATTATTGATTATTGATGGGATAGATTAATGCTTCTTATACATGCTGAGACTATACCTTTGATTATTGATACTGTTTATTATTGAAGTTAACATTTATTGCATAGCGGTGAGCACTATTGTTTCCTTTGTGCTCATCGCCACCTGCTCTTCATGGATGCAGGTTAGTGATTGCTGGCACGACAAGAGGAGGCGAGTGGTGGTCATGTTATTGATTATGTTTCCGCTGTTTGAAACTGCTTAGCGTTATTTATGCATTTCTGATTTATGTTGAATACTGGATTATTGATAGGGAGTGTACTCCCTAGAATTTATGAATTTGAGGAACCCAGTTTTGGGAATTGATGTTATTGATGAACTCGGGTTGGGTGTTGACTTAATTATTGGACCCGTTTGGGAGATTTATTTATGATATGATTGGAAATTGTTTTGGAAATGAGTAGCGCCTCAAGTATTTTGAAATAAATTTTGAAAAATGTATTCTGATTTTTGTCAAATAAAAGTGGGGCGTTACACGTGCATTGACTTCTCTTTCCTCAATTACATCGGCCCTTACCCGCTACGCCCCTAGAAAATCTCATTGATTGTTTTTTCTTCGTTGGTACGAGCATTTCTGGTTTTCTTCTACCGTGGGATTCTTTTTTCTTTCCTAATTAAGGGACTCCCTACTCACTAACAACTATTTCCTAGTAGACAGACAGGAGAGGGAAGATTACATTGAGTTGCGGCGACGAATGTAATAGCCCAATTCGTTATTAATAAAAGTGATGTATTTCCTTTTGTTAATAATATTGATTTCAGCTTTCTAGTTAATAAGTTCGACTTTAAGTCGAAAGATTATTCGGTTTAATTATTAACCGAGTTCATTTCGATAATTAATTTTTGGACCGTTTATTTTACAAATGGATATTATTAATCAGGATTAATTGTTCGAAACCGAGAATGCTCGAATTAAATTTCGAAGTCAAGTTCATGTCAAGCGTGTAATGTTCTAAGCGTTAAGCCAAAGTTACGCGTACGCGCACTTCTGTGCATAGCCATGTGCATGTGTGCGCCCCAACCGTAGCGTCGCCGTGCGCAACGTGCACTACCGTGCGTGCATGCGCCAATAAGCCACCGTCCATGCTAGTTTATGAGTTAGTAAGTGTAATGATCATGTCTAATTAAATCTTACTTAAGACCCTTAGTATTGCCGTGAATTTTCCAGCCTAAGATAAGTCCTTGTGCAAGTTGCACAAGTGACTCACCTACTTGCATACACTTATGTGGCATAGTATAGCATATGCACTTGATAACTAGCCATTTTTCACGCCACCTAGCCGATGACTAAGCAAGGAAAATGCCACGGAAGCACACGGTGAAAGCAAGTGGCGTCACACGGTTAACTCGTCATCTTTCATCTCCATTCATTATTTTCATTTATATAAGTATAGCATTTGTCGTGCATGAGTTTTACCATGCACGTCCGAGCAAAGCCGAGCATTAAGAGAAATTAGTCGAGAGAAAATAAAATTACTGAGAGCTTAGAATAATTAAGAAAAAGATAGCTTGTACCAAACCTTTATTCAAGTATAGCGCACGTATAACCAAAGGGAAGCAAGCAAGCACACGCATAGCACATCGAACACGCGAGCTAGCACACGCACGTTTTGGTTTTTTTGCCGAGCGTTTGGAGGGGTACTTTTATCTCAACCCTCTCTTAATGTATTTAAGTTCATTTCAAGTAGATCATGTGTAAATCATGTTGTTCGGTCCATGTTTTAAGTCATAGTGCCCTCGGAGGTGCTATACAAGCCCTCCCGAGCCATTTTAAATCTAACTGAACACTCCCGAGCAATTCATGTATATTTAGGCATGTCATGTCATTTCATGTCTAGCCATGTAAGGTTTGCCGAAAAAGTTGCCGGACGGCCGG
>CACSLK010010919.1:3977-36398 GCA_902706635.1 Striga hermonthica | reverse complement strand
CCGGTAATTTCGACTGAAATAACTGAAATTAATTAATTCCGAAAAATAATATCGGACCAAAATATTATCATACTGATAAAAAGTCGGGATATTACACATATAGTAGGTTGTTCGATTGATTAGAGAAGGAAGTGGATTTGGAGCTCGAACATGCTCCTTGCTATCTTTGAGACAGTTGAAACCTTTGAAATTGTGAGACAACTGAAATATATATTGGACCCAAAGTTCTCGTTAATTTGTAAAAACATTTCTTTTTGGTGATCTGAGATTGTAGCCTTCTTGTGAAACCTTGAGCCAAATGCCAGCCCTGGCTGGGTGTAGCCACGCGAAGTGGTGGCTGAGCATGCACGACCATGCTCAGAGACGGGAGGCTTGCGCGCAGCCGACCATTGACTCGCATGCGAATTTGCAGCCGCCATCACCGTACGCACGAACTCCACAGGCCAGCATATACGGCCAACTATCGATGTTTTTCCTGAATTGTTGAAACTGTTTCATGCTAGGATACTTGGTTATCCTTTTGAACCCCTTTCGTTTGAACCTTGAACCGAGAGCTCCAAGTCCCACTAAATGTGTGTAAATCCTTAATTGATGATTTCAGATTGAGGAATGTAGTCAATGAGTCCCTATGCTTTATTTGAGAGTTTCTCGAGTGGCAAATTGGGAACGTCATATTGCTATTGGTCAATCCTTATGTTTGCACATAAGGGTTACGTTCGACTCGTGGAGTCAATATCGTATGGGTATGAGCATTTGGGGTGTGCTGTATATCATGTCATAGTCTCTGATGAAAACACTCAGTCCTTGATAAAATTGTAAGCAAGTAATCAGTATGACTCGGATACGAGACTGAAACTTGGCGTCACGTGTCAACCTTGTTGGTGAGATAGTCGGAGTATGCTGGCAATACACCGAATGACCTGTTGAGGTCTTGTGTCCTGTTAGGTATGGAGTTAATTGTTGATACTCATGGGTTCAGGCCAAGCCGGACTGGGTCCCTTGCAAGAGGATGTGCCTGAGCTCGGGCAGGATTGATCACCCTCTCATGCAATAAGGAAAACATATGAGCATAAGGCGAGTCAGATTGAGTCCTGTACGTGAGTGTATGATTTTCGAGTCTTTCGTTTTCCTTAGGTTGCGTGTTCTTTCGTATATCTGAAGATGGAGGATAGATTGTAACGCCTCGTTTCATTTATAGAAATCCTCAGAATATTCTATTTATCGAATACTATTTATAAGGTTATTTTTATTTTATTAGTCGCGTTGTCGACTTAAATAAAATAAAGAGTACTCGATTGTTTTTATTGGAAAACTTTCGTTGTTCGGCGATTTCGGTTTAATCGGGTAGTTCGGATTTAACTTGTTCGATTATTGAATTTATTTCTAAATATTATTATTATTCTATTATCATTGTTAATGTTCTATTATTGGTCTAATTGATTAATT
This sequence comes from Striga hermonthica, assembly GCA_902706635.1. NCBI lineage: Eukaryota > Viridiplantae > Streptophyta > Magnoliopsida > Lamiales > Orobanchaceae > Striga > Striga hermonthica. The sequence continues at coordinate 34,952 of CACSLK010010919.1, read as the reverse complement.
ATCACTGTTATTATTTGTCTCATTATTATTATTATTGTGTATTTATTTGTCATTAAATGTCTAACTTGCCTGATTTTTATTATGTGAGTAAATATTATTATGTGTATTATATATATATATATATATATATATACCCGGTTTATTTTATTTATCGTGCAATTATACTGAGCCATTTTTATTTGGCCAATCGAACTGAAATAAGCCGTGTCTTGCACCCGAGAAAACCCAGCCCGACAACTCGCACCCGCGCAATCGGCCCTTCTTTTATTGTGGTATTCTAGATTTTGTGTAACACCCCACTTTGATTTTAAAGAAATTCCGGACTTTCCAAAAATCAGTATAAAATTTTCGAGATCATTTTCGAAATTTAATGGGTGTTAAACAACATTTTCATAACCCATGTTTTATCTGGGCCTACGGGGATTCATTACCCGGTTTTCATAAATGGTTTTCATTAACCAAACACATCACAAGGTATAATTCTCAACACGACTATATAATCAAACCATAATACCCATCATCAGGGTTCCAATAATTTTCCAAAAACACACAAGTTATAAGTTCTGGAAAATAGTTTAATCAAGTCTCATCATAAAGGCTCATGAAGCCTTATTTATTCAAACGGAAGCAATAACATGCATAAATAAATGACCGACCCACTCGCCTCTTCTCGTCACCTAGCTCCTGCTTAACCTGCATCGGTGAAGAGCAGGTGGGGATGAGCACAAGATGAAAAGCATGCTCCCCACTATGCACATATATATTGAACTGTTTTACCTGCTTCCGCTTTTATCTAATGTCTATTCTCTTGTCAGCATGATTATTTTGTTTTTGGAGATTTTACCATGTTTGGGATTTGAACTTGGAATTTTATTATGCTATGACTATTGAATTATTTTATATGGCTGAATATCTGTTAGAGCATGATTGATTGTAGACTTGAGACGAGTTCTGATCTAGATGGTTGTTTCCCCATTTTGTTAAGTGTGATCTTAACTGTGGTTATGTGAATTTTCGAGTAGCGCTCGTTATATAAATCTTTAAATTGATTTTTGAAAAATTAACTCTGATATTGACTTTGGATAAATAAATTGGTATTTTTCACTTAAAAATAACGGGGCGTTACAGTATGGTATCAGAGCAAGTTTACGTTTCTGTAGACTGCTTCTGAAGTTGTTTATGTATTTATGTTATGACCCCTCGCTTCGTCCGGCCACGCCAGCTCAAGGTATGAGTGTTGTTTATTTTATTTAAATATTGATTTGGGGCTTAGGAATTTATCCACCTTTCATTTGATTAATTTGAACTTTAGTGGTTGAGTTTGTGCTAAGTTCCAACTTGTCTTATAGATATGGGTCCTCGTAGAGATCCACATGCTCAGCAGACTCCACCCACTCAGGGTGAAGATCATGGCCGCACGATTGAACGGTTTCAGAACATGCGTCCCCCAACCTTTTCGGGAGTGGAGGGACCAACAGCTTTAACGGAGTGGCTCCGTAAGCTAGAAAGGATCTTCGCCGTTCTCCGATGCTCGGATGCCCAGCGCATTGAGTGTGCCGAATATCAGATGGAGGGTGATGCCGCTGATTGGTGGACTGACTATTGGGTTTTGAGGCCAGAAGCTGAGCGGATTTCCCTCACTTGGGTAAGGATGAAGGAGATTGTCACGGAAAAGTACTTTCCCAAGAGCTATCGTGACCAGAAGGAGCGAGAGTTCTATGATCTTAAGCAGGATGCCTCTACAGTCGATGAGTATTCTCGGGCCTTCACCCGTTTGAGTGCCCAGGCATATGGTTGACACTGAGGAGAGAAAGGCTCGTAAGTTCCGAGATGGGCTTCGCCAGGATATCCGTGTTTTGGTGGCGAGTCATGGGGATCTCCCTTTCGCAGACACTGTCATCCGTGCTCAACAGATTGAGAGTTGCATGACCCCGGTTGTCCCCGTCCCTTCCTACTACCATTCCAAGCCTCCTCAGACTGCTATCATCACCCAGCCAGCTATCTCTACCCAGCCCTTCTCTGGCTCGCACAAGAGGAGGAATGACCATCACTTGGGCCATAAAAAGTCTAAGCGCCCAGATACCGGCAAGAAGTCAGTGAGAGCTCAGCCAATTCAGCAGGTTCTGGGAGGACAGCCGAGATGTGGATCATGCGGTAGATTCCATGCAGCAGGAGAGTGTTTCGTTGCCCAAAAGACATGCTATAACTGTCATCGTCTCGGACACTTTGCTCACAAGTGCCCTGAGCCAAAGAGGGAGAATCCAGGACCGCACCAGCAGCAACTTCAGTACCAGCAGCCACCGCAGCATCAGCAACAAAACCAGCAGCGACCCATGGCCCAGGCCCGAGTTTACGCTCTCACCAATGACGAGGCCGCCAACAACACAGGTACCATGTCTGGCATGCTTTCTATTTCCAACGTGCCTGTCTTTGCCCTATGTGATACTGGTGCCACGCATTCTTTCATTTCATCAAGTTGTTTGGAGGCCTTAGGAATTAGGGATGTCAGTAAGGTCGACGCTCTCGAGGTTAGCCTAGCCTCGGGAAAGACGATTGCTACTGATTCAATGATTCGAGGTTTGCAAGTTAATATCGGCGGCAGGAACTTGGAGGTCAACACTTATATTATTGAGATGCGGGACTTCGATGTGATTCTCGGCATGGATTGGCTCACCCATTACCGCGCCGACATCCGATGCTCAGAGAAGGAGGTCACGCTTCACCCAACCAATGGAGAGTCGATCGTGTTTTACGGCGCCAAGTCGAGGACTGTACCGAAAGTCATTTCCTCCCTGAAGGCCATGAAAGGAATATCGAAGGGTAGCTGCCAAGGCTACTTAGTGAGCATGATCGGAGAAAGGGAAGAGAAGAAGGCATCACCAGGGGATGTGTCAATCGTATGTGAGTACCCCGATGTTTTCCCCGACCAATTGCCAGGTGGACCACCTAACCGGAAAGTTGAATTCACCATCGACTTGCTACCTGGAGCCGGACCTGTCTCGAAGGCCCCTTACCGAATGGCACCGAAGGAGTTGCAAGAACTCAAGACGCAAATCCAGGAGCTGCTGAACCTTGGTTTTATCCGACCGAGTGTTTCACCCTGGGGAGCGCCCGTGCTTTTCGTAAATAAGAAGGATGGTTCGATGCGGATGTACATCGATTATCGTGAGCTGAACAATTTGACGGTCAAGAACAAGTATCCCTTGCCGAGAATCGAGGATCTCTTTGACCAGTTGAGAGGAGCCATTGTCTTCTCCAAGATCGATCTGCGGTCTGGTTATCATCAGCTGAAGATCAAGGAGTCCGATGTCTCGAAGACTGCCTTTCGGACTAGGTATGGCCATTACGAGTTCGTGGTAATGCCGTTCGGGTTGAGTAATGCCCCTGCGGTCTTCATGGACTTGATGAACCGTGTTTTCCACCCGTACCTGGACCGCTTCGTTATCGTCTTCATTGAAGACATCTTGATATATTCCCGGGACATCGAGGAGCATAAAGAACATTTGAGGATAGTGCTAGAGACTCTTCGTCGGGAAAAGCTCTACGCGAAATTCTCGAAGTGTGAGTTTTGGCTGGATAGGGTGGCTTTCTTAGGCCACATTGTCACGGCCCGTGGAATCGAGGTAGACCCAGGGAAGATTGAGGCCATCAGTAAATGGGAGACGCCGAAGAATGCTAGTGACATTCGCAGTTTTCTGGGACTGGAAGGATATTATAGGCGTTTTATCGAGGGATTCTCGAAAGTGGCCCAGCCGTTGACGAACTTAACCAAGAAGAATACCAAGTTTGTGTGGAGCCTTCAGTGTAAGTCAAGCTTTCGGGAGTTGAAGAAGAGACTCACATCCGCGCCTGTGTTGACCATACCGGATCCGACTTTGGAGTTCACTATTTATAGCGATGCTTCGAAGATGGGTCTGGGCTGTGTGTTGATGCAGCAAGGAAAGGTTGTAGCTTATGCATCGAGGCAGTTGAATCCTCATGAGGTTAACTATCCGACCCATGACTTAGAGCTTGCAGCAGTGGTTCACGCCTTGAAGATTTGGCGGCACTACCTTTACGGAGGCAAGTGCGAGATCTTTACCGACCACAAGAGCCTGAAGTACATCTTCACCCAGAAGGAGCTCAATATGCGGCAACGAAGATGGTTGGAGCTCGTGAAGGACTACGATTGCACAATTAACTACCATCCAGGAAAAGCTAATGTGGTCGCCGATGCGTTGAGTCGGAGGAACCACGGTGCGCTGAACTTCATGATTACCCGAGAGGAAGAGTTAGTCCGGGATTTCGAACGGATGAGATTAGAGATAGTGGAGTCAGCTCCGAGACCTAGTGGTGTGCTGGCATCATTAGTTGTGGGGTCGACTCTCCGAGAGAGAATAATTGCAGAACAGCCAAAAGATCGATTCCTTTGCCGGATGAAAGAGTTGGCATTAGTTGAACAAATTGGAGGTTTCGCGGTTTCAACTGACGGTGCTTTACTCTTCGAAGGTCGACTTTGTGTACCGAAAGTTTGGGAACTGCGACGCGAGATTCTGAAGGAGGCTCATAGTGCCCCTTATTCTGTTCACCCTGGTAGCACGAAGATGTACCAGGACTTGAGGAAGACCTTTTGGTGGCGGGGTATGAAGCGCCACGTGGCGAGGTTTGTGAATGGCTGTCTAGTGTGTCAGCAAGTGAAGGCTGAACCTTGAGATTCCCATGTGGAAATGGGAGTGCATTACCATGGATTTCGTGGTTGGTTTACCGAGGTGGAGGAAGAGACACGACTCTATCTGGGTGATTGTGGATCGACTTACGAAGTCTACCCACTTCTTGCCCGTCCGAACGACGATGAAGGCCAGTGATTACACCAAGTTGTTCGCAGATGAAATTGTTAAACTTCACGGGGTGCCCGTGGAGATTGTGTCTGACCGAGACGCTAGGTTCACTTGTCAGTTCTTGAGGACTCTGCACCGAGCCATGGGGACGAGGCTGGAGTTCAGTACAGCTTTTCATCCTTAGACAGATGGTCAGTCAGAGCGGACGATCCAGTACTTGGAGGATATTCTTAGGGCTGTGGTCTTGGACCGTAGCCTAACCTGGGAGGATTCGTTGCCATTGGTTGAGTTGGCTTATAATAACAGTTATCATTCCTCAATCAAGATGGCACCATACGAGGCTTTGTACGGGCGAAAGGTGCGAACTCCCATTTATTGGGATGAAGTTGGAGAGAGGACGATTATGGGCCCGGAGTTCATTAGCACGACTTCGGCTCAGGTTGATGAGATCCGGAAGAGGATCAAGTCTGCCCAGGAGAGGCAGAAGATTTATGCCGACCGGAAAAGGCAAGAGCACGAGTATGCGGTGGGTGATCATGTCTTCCTGAAGGTCTCACCCATGAAGGGTGTGATTCGCTTCGGGAAGAAGGGGAAGCTTCGGCCTCGCTATATCGGGCCTTTTGAGATTCTTGCTCGAGTCGGAGGTTTGGCGTATCGGCTAGCTTTGCCACCAGACTTGTCGGGAGTGCACGATGTATTTCATGTCTCCATGCTGCGTAGATATGTACATGATCCCGACCATGTGGTGGACTTCGGCGAGCTGCAGGTCGAGCGAGACCTCACCTATGAGGAGGTATCGGTTGCCATACTGGACCGGAAGGTCCATCAGCTGAGAAACCGGGCAGTGAGTTTGGTGAAGGTGCTTTGGAGCCGACACGACGAGACCGAGACGACTTGGGAGATCGAGGCCGAGCTTAGGAGGAGATATCCGAACTTCGCTTTTTGATCCCTTTTGTACTCTTTTGTATTCTAGTTGGATTGATTTTTTTTTTCCTTCGAATTCCGAGGTCGGAATTCCTTTTAAGGTGGGTAGATTGTAGCGCCCCGTTCGTTTATTAGAATTTTCTGAATATTATATTATTATTTATTTGCTTATTATTGATTATTTGCCTTTGCGTTATGTATTTGTCGGTTATGATATTATTTGCTCGTCTCTTTTATATGTTAATTTATTTAAATGCTATGTGCCATTAATTATGTGAATAATTATGTGTTTATTTATAATTTATATGTAGTAGAATTTTTTTTTTTGGATTTATTTGATTGAAATTTAAATTATTCGGCGATTTTCGGTTTAATCGCGTAAACCGATTTTTAATCCGTTTCGATTCGTTTTCGAGCCATTTCTACCCGAACCTTGAGTTTATATTTTGACCTCATTTGATTTTCAATTTCGGCCATTGAGTAATCTCTAAAAACCGATCTTATTTAGTGCTTGATATGAGTTACTTATAGTTTAGTCATATAAGTCTTATTTTGAATTGATCATTCAAACAAATTCTATGCATATAACGTAAATATTTCACCAGCCTTACATTTTCTTTTCCATATGGCCGTTAAGCCTCCCTCAAATCAGCTATTAGTGGCTCTCAATTATGGCAAATAAATCCATTTTAATGGCCTCATTAATTTGGAATTTTTCCTCTTTATCACCCCAAAACCGTACACATCTCTTTTCTGTATATTTTTGATAATTCTCTCCTAAGACAAAATCCTTCTCATACCAGAAGAAAAGTTTGGAGAAAATTTCATAATACAATTCACCATCATCACCACAATTCCTATCCCATCATCCTTCACACCATTGTTTCCGGTGACTCAAACCGCCGAACATCATCAAAGTTCCGACGAGTACATTCTCCCTGACCCGCTCGCTAGTACATCGTCCTGTTCACCGTGCCGAGATCTGTCGTTGTTCAGTTTTGCCGCATCCGGTAACCGACATCCGTCGGAGCAGACGCAGCCACGGTCCGCTCGTCGAGTTTCAGCTGTTCTTTTGTTCATCCGTTTTTCCCCTCATTTCTTCAGCTTTGACTTGTAGATTTCTGAAGTACGGTGATTTCTTGATTCTCCTCTGTTTTGTATTAATGGTTGATTAATTTCATTTGCGTGGATTTTAAAAATTCAAGATCAATTGATTTCTTTTTAGAGATATTGTTGGATCATTAGTTCTGTATTTTATTCGGATTTGGAACTCTCACCTTGAGACATAATTGTTAAAGTTTCAAGATTATTTTTTTTTCTTTTTTTTTTTTACCATGGTATTGTATGATTAGTCCCATTCTCTGTTCTAATCTTCAGACTAATGGTTGCCTGATAACTAGTGGAGTTTAGTTGCTGTAGTAAGGAAATTAGTGTATTTGGTTACTATGTAGCACGCATTTGCCTTTATATTAATTTTTCTATTGTCATGATGCTCTTGTAATTGGTTTACATATTATTGAACCAAGGTTTGCTGTTGTTAGTCACACCAAAATTTTTATTAACTAAAGTAGTCAAGTTGTGTTTGAATTCCAAGTATCTTTACCCCACCACATATATTATATAATACCTTGGTTTAGAATTTGGTTCATTGAAAATATTATGGTCGGATGAAAAATGGGGTTGCATAGATTTCTAATCCATTGAAAGTTTTAAGTTTTCTTCTTTTAAATATTTAATTATCTATTATAATAGAGAAATCAATTTGCTAACGCGAAATTAACTCAATATGTTTGCCTGGGACTTAAATGAAATAGTTGTGTTTGCCTAGAGTTTTTTCAAATAAGTCAGGATGTGTAGGATGATCTTGTGTAGAGCGCTAGTATACATTTTATTTGTTGTATAATTGTGTAACTTTTGTGTCATGCTGTAGGAGTATTGATTCTCAATAATAATAATAATAATAATAATAATAATAATAATAATAATAATAATAATAAGAATAAAATCCGAGTAGTGAGATAGAATATTGATATATTATCTCACTTAAATGTAGGTGTGTAAGGATTCGAGCCCTCGACCTACGTTCTTCTTCTTGTGTGCTTTGTCCACCTCATCTACCAGGTGGGTGTTGATAAACTTACCATGTATGTTAATTTATATAAATGCTTGGCTTGATAATCTATGTATGCATGTGAACCGGTAGTCTATGAGGCCTAACTCTAGCCTTTAGAGAGCTTAGTCCGTGTGACGGTACGTCTGCGGTTGCTCCCGTCTTTTTTGTATCGACGGCTCCCGTCTTTTTCGTGGGGACGGCTTATTTCCTATCTTTTTTCGAGATTGATAGGTTAGGTGTGATCACATGAGCGTGGCTGTGTTTAGGGAGGGTAGACTAGTCGATTCGCTTACATGCTGCGATTATGATTTTAAGTCTTTATATTGATTATACTGCATGGTATTCCCACGGTGAGCAAGTGTTCGCTCACCCCCACTATTATATCTCTTTTCAGGTTGAGCTGGTGGCCGTGGCAATAAGACGAGCGAGGCAGGGTCATTATGTGTTATTGAACTGTTTTACCTGCTTCCGCTTTTATCTAATGTCTATTCTCTTGTCAGCATGATTATTTTGTTTTTGGAGATTTTACCATGTTTGGGATTTGAACTTGGAATTTTATTATGCTATGACTATTGAATTATTTTATATGGCTGAATATCTGTTAGAGCATGATTGATTGTAGACTTGAGACGAGTTCTGATCTAGATGGTTGTTTCCCCATTTAGTTAAGTGTGATCTTAACTGTGGTTATGTGAATTTTCGAGTAGCGCTCGTTATATAAATCTTTAAATTGATTTTTGAAAAATTAACTCTGATATTGACTTTGGATAAATAAATTGGTATTTTTCACTTAAAAATAACGGGGCGTTACAAAGGCAAAGCAGTTGTGCAACAAAAAGTAGCTGATAAGCAAAAAGGCAAAACAGTTGTGCAACCAAAAGTAGCTGATAAGCAAGAAGGTAAAGCAGTTGTGCAACCAAAAGTAGATGATAAGCAAAAAGGCAAAGCAGATGTGCAACCAACAGTACCTGATAAGCAAAAAGGCAAAGCATATCATGTGGAACAAGGAGATGATAAGCAAAAAGGCAAATCAGATGTGCAACAAGAAGCTGATAAGCAAAAAGGCAAATCAGATGTGCAACCAACAATAGCTGATGTTACTGTTAGTGAAGAAGATTTGGACCAGCTTATTGATAAGTTTCATGAGGAAAGCACAGATGAGGAGTATATTCCAGAAGAAGAAAGTTCTGAATCAGATGGATTGAGTAGAGATGAATTAGGAACTGATGATGAAGAATACTTTGAAGCAAGGAGAAGAAGAGCTGCCTCTAAAGTTGCAGATAAAGAAACTGAAAACTTTACCTTTTCTTCTGAAACTGGCTTCCAGTCTATGAGGGAAGATCATTCTGATTATGCAGACTCAGAAGAAGAGGTTATTTCTGATTCTTCAAGCTCAGGAGGGTTTAGTGGAGATGATGGTGTCAGTCATAAGAAGAACAAGAAAAAAATGATAATGTATGATGCCAAGGTTGTCCATAAGCACTTCAAGTTTGAACTTGGTATGCGGTTTGAGTCAGTCACTCAAATTAGGAATGCTATTCAAGAGTATTCCATATATAATGGTCACAATATTTAGATATGGAGGCAAACCCATAGTCAGATTGAGGCCAAGTGTATAGAATCATGTCCTTGAAAGTTGTATGCTAGTACTGTAAAGGCAGAAGGGCGATTAGCCATCAAAACATTGATTTCAGATCACAAGTGCTCTAAGGACATGAGAACCAAATAAGCATCTTCAAAATGGATTGTAAGGAATACCTTCAGACATTCAGGAGAAAACCAAAAATGAAAATTGGAGACCTTGAAGAGATGATACTTCAGAAGTATGTTGTGCAATCATCTAAGTGGAAGCTTTACAGAGGCAAGTACAAAGCACTACAAATGTTGAGAGGCACAGAAGAGGACATTACTCATGTCTGAGGAGTTATGTTGCTGAGCTACTCAGAGTAGACAGAGAGGGTCGGTTTGAGTTTCTACTTGATGAAGGTATTGTGTTCAAAGGATTTTTTGTGGAATTTAGTGCATTAAAAAAAGGGTTTTTAAGTGGGTGCAGACCAATAGTTGAGTTAGATGGAAGCTTTACAGAGGCAAGTACAAAGCACTACAAATGTTGAGAGGCACAGAAGAGGACATTACTCATGTCTGAGGAGTTATGTTGCTGAGCTACTCAGAGTAGACAGAGAGGGTCGGTTTGAGTTTCTACTTGATGAAGGTATTGTGTTCAAGGGATTTTTTGTGGAATTTAGTGCATTAAAAAAAGGGTTTTTAAGTGGGTGCAGACCAATAGTTGGGTTAGATGGAGCTTTCTTGAAGACTGTGATTGGAGGGTGTTTGTTGACTGCTGTGGGGAAGGATGCAAACAACCAGATTTATCCCATTGCATGGGCATTTGTAGATTCTAAAAATGAGGCAAATTGGAAGTGGTTCTTGAATATTTTGTTTGAAGAGTTTGGCATCAGAGATGGAATGGGTTGGACCTTTATTAGTGACCAACAAAAGGTAACTAAACTACTTAATATAATGTTTTAATTTATTTTCCCTTCCTTAAATAGTTTGTGAATTATGTTATATAACTTTTAACTTTTACCTTGTTCAAATGGATTGTAGGGACTGATTAATGCAGTAAAGGATTTGGGGCCATTGGCAGAGCATAGGAATTGTGCAAGACACATATATATGAACTGGAAGAAAGAACACAAGGGTCAAACACTGAAAAACATGTTCTGGAGGACTGTCCATTGCACATACCTTGCAGCCTATAAGGAATCACTGGAGGAGATGAAAGCTGAGTGCCCAGAGGCATACAACAAGTTCATGGAGCAAGACAACTTCAGATTTTGTAAGGCCTTAATTTCAGTGCATCCTAAATCTGACATGGTGCTAAATAATGTATGTGAGACCTTCAATAGCACCATTGTTAGGGCTAGAAAAAAGCCTATTACTGAAATGCTTGAAATGATAAGAACCTATGTGATGGAAAGACAAGTTGAAAAACTGAACATGGGAAGTGGTCTCACTGACTCAATTTTCCCTAGGATCAGGAAAAAACTAGAGGAAACTAAGTACAAAAGTAGGTTGTGTGTCACCAAACCTGCTCTAGGAAACAAATATCAGGTTACTTGTTTTGAAGACCAATTTGTTGTTGATTTGGGAGATAGAGTTGTACATGTAGGCAATGGGACATAAGTGGTATACCTTGTGTCCATGCATGCTCAGCTATTCACTGGTTGAAAAAAGATGCCACAGATTTTGTATCCCCTGTATATAGTTGTGAAAGGCTCATTGCATCATACTCATTCCCTATGGAGCCCCTTAATGGGAAGAGGATGTGGCCAGAGGCTTCAAGGTATCCTATCAAACCCCCACCATTCAGAAGAATGCCAGGTAGGCCCAAGATCAGTAGAAAAAAAGCACCTGAAGAAGAGGCTAAGACAAGCACAAGGCTGAAGAGGTTTGGCTTGCAAATGACATGCCAAAGATGTTTCCAAGTTGGCCACAACAAGAAGACTTGCACCAATGACCCAACTCCAAAACCTGCTAAGGTAAAAATTGTTAGGAATTATATACTTATATTTTTATAGTTTCTAAATTTTGAACAAACATGTCAATTTCAGAGGCCTAGAGGTAGACCAAGGCTTATGACAGAAAACAGACAGACAGGTGGAAGTGAACCTATTGCTAAGGTATCAGTCTCTATGGCATTTTTTTTTTTTTGACATTATATTTTTTAAGATTCCTTGAATTTTACAAACTTGTTAATGTCAGAGGCCTAGAGGTAGACCAAGGATCATGAGAGAAAACACTGAGGCAGGTGGAAGAGAACCTATTGCTAAGGTCACAGTTTTTTATGTTTGACATTACAACATTGTTTGTTTTAAAATTTTTGGAATTCTGACAAAATATTGTATTTTCAGAGATCTAGAGGTACACCAACAGAGGAAACAGAGCAATTTGGAGTGACTGGAGTAACTTCCCATGCCCTTGTAGCTAGAAAAAAGAAAGCATTGGTACTTTGATACATACCATTCTCAATATTTGTCTTTAATTTTATTTTTCTATTGTCTGTGATATATTTTGATACATATATTTCACATTAACAATGAAAGGTGCTTAGACAAAATAGAGTTCAAAAGCAATCTCAAAACAAGGAATCTGTGGAAGCTATTGGAACTCAAGAAAGTGTTGCAAGGAACTGACAAAAAATGTTTGTTGTGGACATGTGGTTGTGAACATGGAGTTTTTGTTTTGTTTGTTTGTTTCAGGGGATTCAGTTTGTTTCAGTTTTTGTTTTTTTGGACATGGATGTGATGTGAACAAATTGATGCCAAGGACTATCTGTTTTGTAAAAAATGGCATAGATATGTATTGTTGTGGATCTTAAGACATCATGTATGTATTTTCGGTTACTTTTGCAACATAATAGCAGCTTCATATTGATATTGTTTGTATTTTCTTATGTTTGTATGCTTTAATGTCCATTGAAAACAAAACCACATCATGTTCTTGCCTGGAAACATATACAACTTTTTCCTTGGTGCAAACAAAGATAAAATACCAGCTTTGTCTATCTAAGCATACAAAAACAACAACAAATCTAGCTAAAGATTACCATAATCTCATGAACATTGAAACAAACACAATATATTCTTGTTCAAAGCTACAACCAACAACAAACACAACATCCTTGTTCAAAGCTACAACCAACAACAAACACAACATCCTTGTTCAAAGCTACAACCAACAGCAAACACAATATCCTTGTTCAAAGCTACATAAGCATTAACTTCTTCTCATTAGAAACACCAAAGAACCACATGGCTAACAAAAGCATAGTGACTAAAATAAGCAACTTTTTCTCTGATTTTCTCCTCTGATCCATGGTTGCAATATTATTCTCAAGATCAGCATTTTTCCTTTTCAACATATCCAACTCATTGTCTTTTACTTCTAATCTTTCAGACAAAAGTTTCTCCATAAACACTTTGCATTTCAAATGTTCTTCCAACACTTGAACTTGACCTTTCAACTTCAAATAACTAGCTTTCTGGTAGGGTGGGAGCTCAGGATCAAACCAAGCAAAAAAATTACAATCATCATCCTGTAATGTATAAAAAATTAGCATATTATAAATCAATACAAAATGAAATGAAAACATATAGGTGCAGACCTCTATTTTTTTCTGATTTCCAACATAAATTAGACTTAAATACAAGCTACAAACATAAAGCACACAAAAAAAAGATTACTCAAACTTAAATACAAGCTACAAACATAAAGCACACATAAAGATTACTCAGACTTCACATACAAACAACACACATCCTCTTTTCTAATAATATTGTTCATCAGTAACAAGATCCTCAATCAATTTGTTGGGCATTTTATAAATTTAGACTTCACTTACCATTCGATATTTGCACCGGTAGTACCTCCTAGCCGGATTCAGATCATATGAGAGGTAAGAAGATCGGGCTTTTCCCTATGTTTACATTCTAATTTCGGATTTGCAGAACTCGGGAATGTTGCTGTCGGGAATGTTGCTGCCGAACTTGTCTTCCTATATGAACTGGAACCAGTCAACATGGAGTGGTCTTCTAAACTGAGCAATCGTTTTCTAGGGTTCTTCCTCAGAGCAGAGATAATCGGGGAACGAAGATGATTTTAGGGTTACAAATTGAAAATTGATTGCAATTTTCCTATTTAAATCGATGGGTTATGTGCAAAACGACGTCGTTTGTGGATGACGTGGAAAACAAAATTCGAACTTATACACGTCCGACGAAACGACGTCGTTTCAGGGCTGAGATGGAAAAAAAATAATTTGATAAATACACATCAGCATGTGAGTTGGCAGCAGACGAAAAGTATGTACCGTTTTGCAAAGATTTGAAGGTTTTGATATCATATGCAAAAGTTAAAAAGTCGTGATTATTTTGCAATCTCGATAAAGGTCGTGATATTATATGCAATTTTGCCTATATTTATTGCCCCATCGTGTTTTGAAGCAAAATTAGTACACGTTTAAAAAAGTCGAGGAAAATAAGGGTAAATAGAGGCAAGAACGAAAAATGTAAGCAACGTCTCCGGAAAGACTTGTTTTCGAACACGACACAATTATTTGACGTGGATAATAGATATTTATCGCCCTATCGTGTTTTGAAACAAAATCGTACACGTTTAAGAAATTCGAGAAAAATAAGGGTAAATAGGGGCAAGAACGAAAATGTAAGCAACGTCTCCGGAAAGACTTGTTTTTTAACACGACACCATTATTTTATGTGGATAACATATATTTATCGTCCCACAGTGTATTGAAGCAAAATCGTCCGGAAAGACTTGTTTTCGAGCACGGCACCATTATTTGATGTGGATAACATATATTTATTGCCCCATCGTGTTTTGAAGCAAAATCGTACACGTTTAAAAAAGTCGAGGAAAATAAAAGGTAAATAGGGGCAAGAATGAAAAATGTAAGCAACATCTCCAGAAAGACTTGTTTTCGAACACGTCACCATGATTTGATGTGGATAACATATATTTATCGCCCCATCATGTTTTGAAGCAAAATCGTACACGTTTAAAAAAGTCGAGGAAAATAAATAGAGGCAAGAACGAAAAATGTAAGCGACATCTCCGGAAAGACTTGTTTTCGAAGACGGCATCATTATTTGATGTGGATAACATATATTTATCGTCCCATCGTGTTTTGAAGCAAAATCGTACACGTTTAAAAAAGTCGGGGAAAATAAGGGTAAATGGGGCAAGAAGACTTGTTTTCGAACATGAAATTATTATTTGATGTGGATAACATATATTTATCGCCCCATCGTGTTTTGAAGCAAAATCGTACATGTTTAAAAAAGTCGAGAAAGATAAGGGTAAATAGGGACAAGAACAAAAAATGTAAGCAATGTTTCCGAAAAGACTTGTTTTCGAACACGACAACATTATTTGATGTGGATAACATATATTTATCACCCCATCGTGGTTTGAAGCAAAATCGTACACATTTAAAAAAGTCGAGGAAAATAAAGGTAAATAGGTGCAAGAACGAAAAATGTAATCAACGTCTCCGGAAAGACTTGTTTTCGAACACGTCACCATTATTTAAAGTGGATAACATATATTTATCGCCCCATCGAATTTTGAAGCAAAACCGTACACGTTTAAAAAATTCGAGGAAAATAAGGGTAAATAGGGGCAAGAGCGAAAAATGTAAGCAACGTCTCCGGAAAGACATGTTTTCGAACACGTCACCATTTTTTGATGTGGATAACATATATTTATCGCCTCATCGTGTTTTGAAGCAAAATCGTACACGTTTAAAAAAGTCGAAGAAAATAAGGGTAAATAGGGGCAACAACGAAAATGTACGCAACGTCTCCGGAAAGACTTGTTTTCGAACACGACACCATTATTTTATGTGGATAACATATATTTATCGTCCCATCGTGTTTTGAAGCAAAATCGTACACGTTTAAAAAAGTCGAGGAAAATAAGGGCAAATAGGGGCAAGAACAAAAAATGTAAGCAACGTCTCTGGAAAGACTTGTTTTCGAACACTGCACCATTATTTGATGTGGATAACATATATTTATCGCCCCATCATATTTTGAAGTAAAATCGTACACGTTTTAAAAGTCGAGAAATATAAGAGTAAATACGTGCAAGAACGAAAATGTAAGCAACGACTCAGCAAAGACTTGTTTCCAAACACGACAATATTATTTTATGTGGATAACATATATTTATCGCCCCATCGTGTTTTGAAGCAAAATCGTACACGTTTAAAAAAGTCGAGGAAAATAAGGGTAAATAGGGGCAAGAATGAAAAATGTAAGCAACTTCTCCGGAAAGACTTGTTTTCGAACACGACACCATGATTTTATGTGGATAACATATATTTATCTCCCCACCGTGTTTTGAAACAAAATCATACACGTTTAAAAGAGTCGAGGAAAATAAGAGTAAATAGGGGCAAGAACGAAAAATATAAGCAACGTCTCCGGAAAGACTTGTTTTGGAACACGACACCATTATTTGACGTGGATAACAGATATTTATCGGCCCATTGTGTTTTGAAGCAAAATCGTACACATTTAAGAAAGTCGAGAAAAATAAGGGTAAATAGGGGCAAGAACGAAAATGTAAGCAACGTCTCCAGAAAGACTTGTTTTCGAACACGGCACCATTATATGATGTGGATAAGATATATTTATCGCTCCATCACGTTTTAAAGCAAAACTAATACACGTTTAAAAAGGTCGAGGAAAATAAGGGCAAATAGCTGCAAGAACGAAAAATGTAAGCAACGTCTCTGGAAAGACTCGTTTTCGAACACGACACCATTATTTGACGTGGATAACAGATATTTATCGGCCCATCGTGTTTTGAAGCAAAATCATACACGTTTAAAAAAGTCGAGGAAAATAAGGGTAAATAGGGGCAAGAACGAAAAATGTAAGCAACGTCTCCGAAAAGACTTGTTTTCAAACACGACACCATTATTTGATGTGGATAACATATATTTATGGGACATCGTGTTTTGAAGCAAAATCGTACACATTTAAAAAAGTCGAGAAAAATAAGGGTAAATAGGGGCAAGAAGACTTGTTTTCGTACACGACACCATTATTTGATGTGGATAACATATATTTATCGCCCCATCGTGTTTTGAAGCAAATTCGTACACGTTTGAAAAAGTCGAGGAAAATAAGGTTAAATAGGGGAAAGAACAAAAAATGTACGCAACATCTCCTGAAAGACTTGTTTTCGAACACGACACCATTATTTGATGTGGATAACATATATTTATCGCCCCATCGTGTTTTGAAGCAAAATCGTACATATTTAAAAAAGTCGAGGAAAATAAGGGTAAATAGGGGCAAGAACGAAAAATGTAATCAACGACTCCGGAAAGACTTGTTTTTTAATATGAAACCATTATTTGATGTAGATAATATATATTTATCGCCCCATCGTGTTTTGAAGTAAAATCGTACACGTTTAAAAAATTCAAGGAAATAAGGGTAAATACGGGCAAGAACGAAAATGTAAGCAACGTGTAACACCCCACTTTGATTTTACAGAAATTCCGGACTTTCCAAAAATCAGTACAAATTTTTCGAGATCATTTTCGGAATTTAATGGGTGTTAAACAACATTTTTGATAACCCAAGTCTTATCTGGGCCCACGGGGATTCATTACCCGGTTTTCACAAATAGTTTTCATTAACCAAAACATATCATATGAGACTTAATACTCAACATGAATAATCAACCACATCATCATACCCAAAAAAAAAAAATCAACGGTTCCACAAGTTTCCCAAAAACAAACATGTCATAAGTTTTGGAAAAAAAGGTTTAAGCAAGTCTCAACATAAAGCTTCTAAAGTTTTATTTATTCAAACGGAAGCAATAAATGCATGACCGACCCACTCGCCTCTTCTCGTCACCCAGCTCCTGCTTAACCTGCATCGGTGAAGAGCAGGTGGGGATGAGCACAAGATGAAAAGCGTGCTTACCACTATGCACATATATCATCAATAATAATGTAAAGGAGGTATGGTTAAAGTATGAACATAAATCAATTATTCTGTCACGTCTTTTAATTATATCACAACATATTACCCACGTGTACACATATTTCATTAGCCAAGGAAAGGGGATTCATTACCCTAACTCATGGGGATTCATTAAAACCCCCTGGATAGCTCGGTAGAAAATTGCACACAAGAGCAAGTACGTAGGATGAGGCTCGACTCCTCAAATACCTACATTTAAGCGAGATAATTTATCAATAATTTATCTCACTACTCAAATTTAACATAAAACCCATACTTAATAAAAATTAAGTCTTAAGGGTTTTAATCGGATTTTTCGTGGACTTGGAACTCTCTCATTTTTGAAAAATAAAACTCGGAGGGTAAAATTTGGAGTCTCGGGACTTGAAAATATTTTCTCAAATTGTTTTCCAAATTTAAAATAATTTTTATAATTGAAATCGGTATTAAAAACGGCTTCCGGTACACAAAAGTTTGGTAAAAAGCTGAATTGGGCTGTTATGTAAAAACTGGGCCAAGATATCATAATATTTGGGACTAACATGCTCTAATTGGACTGCTCCCAGGTTGTAGATCCGCGGGCCATCACTGGGCCTACACGCGGGCCGCTGCTGGGAGACGGGACGGGCTGAGTTCGGGCCATTCGGCCCGCGCGCCTTAGGAGATGGACTGGGAAAGAAATGGTAAAACAAAAAAAACGGTATCAAGGTTTGAACCCCTAACATCCCACAAAATAGGGCGCATAGAACGCCATTGCGCCAGTCCCTTGTTTGCAAATTAAAATGTAATCTTATGCTACTTAAACGAATTAAAACCTGGGACATTACAAAACAGAGACAGAAATATAAATCGAACAGACTGAAAGTATTTCACAGAAGCTGTGCTAATACCCAAATTTTAATAGCGACTTCACGAGGGTTCGAACATTTACGAAAATAACGATTTTTACAGAATTCGAACATTTATAAAACTAGGTTTAATGGGTAGAAAATCGAAATGACAATACATGGTTCGAAACAAACGACAACTCACGGTTTTAAATACAAACGAATGGTATAATGACAACTCGAAACGATATTATCGAGACTCCAAAATAAACTGAAACAATTACAGCAACATTACGAGACTCGTTTTTACGAAATTGAGAGTTCCAATCATCCCCGAAAACCCACGAATATGCGAAATATATATATATATATATATATATATATATATATATATATATATATATTTATAAGCATATGAATCAACAAATCATCCGAATTCGAAACAAAGTTTCGGTAGCACGTACGATATACCTATCTATCATGCGATATATGAAAACGACTGTAATAAAGAAACGATTCGAATAAGTTACCCGACTTTGGGAAACTACGAGTTATCAAACGGGAAACGGGCCCGACAGCGGGTCGGACGAACGACTTTGGGACTCGAACTCAACCCTTCGAACACGGGGTCTGTGACTGCTGGTCCTCGACGGCTCGATCTCTCTGTTGAGTGGACGTCAACGACGAACGGGGTGCTGACATGACACGGAGTTGACCGGAGGTGACCACCGGGAACAATGGTGGACGAAAAATCGAGGCGTTGGCTGTGGAGACGGTGGCTTCGATGCTCGCTCGAGAAGGGAACGCGCGGCGAACTGTTCGCGGTGAGCCATCCGGGACGGTATTTGGTGAAGGGTGCTCTGTCGGCACTGCTCACTGGAGAAGATGGCGGTCCGCCAGAAATACAGGTGCGAATTTTTATTTTATTTATTTATTTATTTATTTATTTTTTTTACAGACTGCGCGAGAGATAGAGATGGAAGAGAGGCTTTGAAATTCTAGTAAAGTGAAGAGGAAATGCTTGGCCGAGTATAAATCGTGAGAGGGATGGGCGAGAACGTGCGAGGAGGATGACGGAAAGATCGCAACAAAATTTCAAAATGAACTGACCTGGTCACACGCAGAATGAGATGGATGGGAAAATATCTGATTCCTGCTATCATATTGGGCCAATTAACATAATTTACTTGGGCCAAGGATTTTAATTACATTGGGCTGGAAAAAGAGTGGCAAAAGGCCGATGAATTAAATCGCTTCGGGCCGAAATAAAATATACGCGATAAAAAGAATTCTCGAGATATTCGTTCTACGGCGAGTAATAAATTAATCCAGATTATCTATATTTATAATAACACCATATTTTAAAATAATAATATTAATAGTAAAAATATGCATTTAGACAAATAATTACAATTTGACAAATAAATATATATATATATATATATATATAGACATTCAATTATATAATAGTATTAATAATAATAATAATAATAATCACATTAGCAAATAATAATAATATAAGGAGCACAAATAATAATAAATAAAATAAATAATGACACCAATAATCCACAATCGAACGGGGTATTACAGTCTATCCACCTTACAAAGAAATCCATCCTCAGAATTCGAAAATAAACCTAGAAAGCGGTAAAATACAAAGGAGAACTCTGAACTCAAAGTTTGGATAACGCCTCCTAATATCGTCCTCCCAATCACAAGTCGATTCAGTCTCATCGTGTCGGTCCACTGCACCTTCACTAAGCTCACTGCCCGGTTCCTTAGCTGGTGGACCTCCCGGTCCAAAATGACTGTCGGTACCTCCTCGTAGGTAAGGTCTCGCTCGACCTGCAGATCGCCGAAGTCCACCACATGATCGGGGTTATGCACATATCTCCGAAGCATCGAGACATGGAACACGTCGTGCACTCCCGACAAGTCTGGTGGTAATGCCAGCTGATACGCCAAGTTCCCGACTCGATTGAGGATCTCAAATGGCCCGATATAGCGAGGTCTAAGTTTCCCTTCTTCCCGAAGTGAATCACATTTCTCATGGGTGAAACCTTCAAGAAGACATGATCTCCCACTGCATAAACATGCTCTTGCCTCTCCCGGTGGGCATAGACCTTCTGCCTCTCCTGGGCAGACCTGATAGTCTTCCGGATCTCCTCAACTGTCGCCGCAGTACTCTGGACAAAGTCTGGACCCGTAATCCTCCACTCTCCAACCTCATCCCAATACAAAGGAGTCCGAACCTTACGTCCATACAAAGCCTCGTACGGGACCATCTTGATCGAAGAGTGGTAGATGTTGTTGTAGGTCAGCTCGACTAGCGGAAGGGCATACTCCCAAGTCAGGCTTCGATCCAAGACCACAGCCCTCAAAATATCCTCCAAGTACTGGATCGTACGCTCCGACTGACCATCTGTCTCGGGGTGAAAGGCTGTACTAAACTCCAACCTCGTCCCCATGGCTCGGTGCAACGTCCTCCAGAACTGGGATGTGAACTTGGCATCTCGATCTGAAACAATCTCCACGGGCACCCCCATGAAGCTTAACAATGCCCTTGACGAATAATTCGACGTAATCACTCGCCTTCATGGTCGTCCGGACTGGCAGAAAATGGGCAGACTTCATAAGGCAATCCACTATCACCCGAATCGAATCATACCCGCCCCTCGACTTCGGCAGTCCCACTAAGAAATCCATGGTGATGCACTCCCACTTCCACAGGGGAACCTCAAGGGGCTGCAACAACCCTCTCGGTTTCTGGCGTTCAGCCTTCACTTGCTGACACACCAGGCACCCATCCACGAACTTCGCTACTTGCCTCTTCATGCCTCGCCACCAGAAAGACTTCCTCAGGTCCTGATACATCTTCGTGCTACCAGGATGGATGGTGTACGGGGCACTATGGGCCTCTCTCAGAATCTCCCTTCACAGTTCCCACACCTTCGGGACACAAAGTCTACCCTCGAAGACCAAGGCCCCATCAGAAGTGACTGCGAATCCTCCAACTCTACCAGCTTCTGACAGCTCTCTCATCCGGCATAAGAAATGGTCATTCGGTTGCTCGGCGACTATCCTCTCTCGAAGAGTCGGTCCCACAACCGAAGAGGTCAATACGCCCCTGGCTGTCGAAGTCGACTCCACTGCCTCCAGCTGTAATCGCTCTAACTCCCGAAGAAGAACATCCTGCCCGGTGAATAAGCAAGAAAGCTGGCCATAACTCCTCCGACTAAGGGAATCGGCTACAACGTTAGCTTTCTCAGGGTGATAGCTAATTGTGCAGTCGTAGTCCTTGACCAGCTCCAAACATCTACGCTGCCTCATGTTCAGCTCCTTCTGAGTGAAAATGTACTTCAGGCTCTTGTGGTTGGTAAAGATCTCACACTTGCCTCCATAGAGATAGTGCCGCCAAATCTTCAAGGAGTAGACAACTGCATCTAACTCTAGATCATGAGTGGGGTAGTTCTGCTCGTGAGGCTTCAGCTGCCTCGAAGCATAGGCCACGACTTTCCCCTGCTGCATGAGAACACAACCCAAGCCCATCTTCGAAGCATCACTATAGATCGTGAACTCCAAAGTAGGATCGGGTATAGATAGGACAGGCGCGGTAGTGAGTCTCCTCTTTAACTCTTGGAAACTCTCTTCGCACTGAGGACTCCAATCGAACCTCACGGCCTTCTTCGTAAGGTTGGTCAGTGGATGGGCTATCTTCGAGAAGCCCTCGATAAACCTCATGTAGTATCCTGCTAACCCCAGGAAACTACGAACATCCGCTGCACTTCTCGGCGTATCCCACTTACTCACTGCCTCAATCTTGCTGGGATCCACCTCAATGCCATGAGCTGTCACAATGTGGCCAAGGAATGCCACACGGTTCAGCCAGAATTCGCACTTCGAAAACTTAGCATACAACTTCTCGCGGCGAAGAGTCTCCAGCACAATCCTCAGATGCTCCTTGTGCTGATCGACATCGCGGGAATAGACCAGAATGTCGTCGATGAACACAATGACGAACTGGTCCAGGAAAGAATGGAAGACCCTATTCATAAGGTCCATGAAAACGGCTGGGGCATTGCTGAGTCCGAACGGCATGACTACGAACTCATAGTGGCCATAGCGGGTACGGAAAGCAGTCTTAGAAATATCCGACTCTCGGATCTTCAGCTGATGATAGCCAGAACGCAAGTCAATATTTGAGAAAACGTTGGCTCCCCTCAGCTGGTCGAAAAAGGTCCTTGATACGGGGAAGGGGGTACTTGTTCTTGACTGTAAGGGAATTCAACTGCCGATAGTCAATGCACATGCACATAGATCTGTCTTTCTTCTTCACGAATAGGACGGGCGCACCCCATGGCGAAACGCTTGGGCGAATAAAACCGAGCTTGAGAAACTCCTGGATCTGGGCCTTGAGCTCTTGAAGCTCCTTCGGCGCCATACGATAAGGGGCCTTAGAAATGGGTCCGGCTCCTGGAATTAGGTCAATGGTGAACTCCACCTGGCGGTCGGGCGGTCCTCTGGGTAAGACATCAGGAAAGACGTCGAGGTACTCGCAAACAATAGATACTCTCTCGGGCACCCGCTCATCAACAACGTCAGATACCATGGAAACAAGATAGCCTTGACAGCTACCCTTGTAAAGGCTCTTCCTAGCTTGCATAGAAGAGATGACCCGAGGCACAATCCTTGAACTCACCCCAAAGAACACAACGGGCTGATCGGAAATGGGATGGAGGGTGACTTTGCGCTCCTGGCATCGAATATCGGCTCGGTAACGGGTGAGCCAGTCCATGCCCAAGATCACGTCAAAGTCTCGCATATCAATAACATAGACGTCGGCCCTTAAAACTCGACCACCGATACAGATAGGAAGATTGCGAACCACTGAATCAGAGATAATAATTTTTCCCAAGGCCAAACTAACCTCGAGAGGATCACAAGCATGCACGGTGCTAATAGATAAGGCCTCCAAACAACGAGAAGAGATAAAAGAATGGGTAGCACCGGTATCACATAAAGCAAAAACAGGCACATGGGATATCGAAAGCATTCCGGACATGGTACCTGCATTGCGAGCGACCTCATCATGGGTGATGGTATAGACTCGGGCCTGACCCCCAGCCCTCTGCTGGAACAGTGGGGGCTGCTGCTGCTGATGTGGGGGCGGTGGGGGAAGTTGTTGCTGCTGCTGAGGGTAGGGCGGCTGTTGCTGTTGTTGTCTCTTCGGCTCACGACAGACATTGGCATAGTGTCCAGGACGGTTGCAGTTGAAGCAGTTGCGTTGGTTAGCTAGGCACTCGCCACTGTGGGATCGGCAGGATTTCGGGCAGGTTTGGCCAGTGGAGGACCAGTTGTCGTGCCTATCAAACCCTTCTTACCCTTCTTCTTGTTCTGGAAGTCGGACTTCCTCTTGCCAGAACTAGAGCCGGGCGGCACAGATGAAATGGGCTGAGCATGCTGGACAACGGTCTGAGATGGCTGGGAGGCATGATAATAAGAAGGAACTGGAGCTATCGGAATGATACAGCTCTCTACCTCCTGAGCCCGACTAACAGTGTCGGCGAAAGACATCGGCCTGTGACTTCCCACCGGTTCACGGATCCTCTGGTTGAGCCCCTTGAGAAACTTGCGGGCCTTCTTGGCATCGGTGTTCACTGCGTCGCCCGCAAAAAGGCACATACGGGTGAAAGTGCGTATATACTCATCCACTGTGGAGCTGCCCTGCTGCAAGTGGTAGAACTCATGCTCCATTCTGTCCCAAAAGCTCTGGGGAAGGAACTTTCTGTGCACCATCACTTTCATCTGCTCCCAAGTGAGAGCATGAAGCTCCGCCTCTGGCCTCCAGGCCCAGTGGTCATCCACCAGTCAGAGGCGTTCTCCTTCATCTGATAAGCTGCGAGGGATACCCGCTGACGGTCCGGGAGGGGGAGTACCGCAAAAATCTTATCTAGTTCTTTCATCCACTCTAGCACCGCTGTGGGGTTCTCAGTCCCCGCAAAAGTTGGTGCATTCATCCTCTGAAACTGGACTATAAGCTGAGTGAGGTCCATGGCCAGAGGGGCCTGGTGATGACGATGAGGCGGGGAAGGAGTCGGGGATGGCTGACGGTTACGGTTGTAGCGGGTATTCATGATTCTACATTGAATAAGCCGAACAAGGTTAGCACAAAACAAACAAGATAATCATAATTACAGAAGTCTAGAGTTCACCAATAAACACTAGAGTTCGATTAAATCAAGGTGGATAGGTCCTAAGCCCCAAAAATAACAATTACACCACAAGTAGTCTCATTACCACATGTGTTCCATTTACATATCAAGTATTTTCATTAATACTTAAATCAAACATACCTTAAGAAGCGCGGAGTGACGGAGACGAGTGGTCATAACACAAGGTCTAAACACATAATCACATATACGCCAGTCTACAGAAACGCAGATTGGATCTGATACCAAACTGTAACACCCCACTTTGATTTTACAGAAATTCCGGACTTTCCAAAATCAGTACAAATTTTTCGAGATCATTTTCGAAATTTAATGGGTGTTAAACATCATTTTTCATAACTCAAGTCTTATTTGGGCCCACGGGGATTCATTACCAGGTTTTCATAAATAGTTTTCATTAACCAAAACATATCATACGAGACTTAATACTCAACATGAATAATCAACCACATCATCATACCCAAAAAAAATCAAGGGTTCCACAAGTTTCCCAAAAACAAACATGTCATAAGTTTTGGAAAGAAAGGTTTAAGCAAGTCTCAACATAAAGGTTCATAAAGTTCTATTTATTCAAACGGAAGCAATAAATGCATGACCGACCCACTCGTCTCTTCTCGTCACCCAGCTCATGCTTAACCTGCATCGGTGAAGAGCAGGTGGGGATGAGCACAAGATGAAAAGTGTGCTCACCACTATGCACATATATCATCAATAATAATGTAAAGGAGGTATGTTTAATGTATGAACATAAATCAATTATTCTGTCACGTCTCCTAATCACATCACAACATCTTACCCACGTGTACACATCTTTCATTAGCCAAGGAAAGGGGATTCATTACCCTAACTCATGGGGGTATGTTCCATACGACAAGACATGGCCTTTCATTAGGTCTTACGGAGACTTACCTCGCAAGGTAACCGTATTACATCGACGGGGACAACCGTACCGACGGCCAAAATCGGCTCCCGCCGATAGGCTACATGGTTCACTTACATACTTAAATCATACCAACTCAACATCAAACTAAACACATACGACATAGCAAATTTTAGATTAAAACCCACCTGGATAGCTCGGTAGAAAATTGCACACAAGAGCAAGTACGTAGGATGAGGCTCAACTCCTCAAATACCTACATTTAAGCGAGATAATTTATCAATAATTTATCTCACTACTCAAATTTAACATAAAACCCATACTTAATAAAAATTAAGTCTTAAGGGTTTTAATCGGATTTTTCGTGTACTTGTAAGTCTCTCATTTTTTTAAAAATAAAACTCGGGGGGCAAAATTTGGAGTCTCGGGACTTGAAAATATTTTCTCAAACTTTTTTCCAAATTTAAATAATTTTTATAATTGAAATCGGTATTAAAAACGGCTTCCGGAACACAAAAGTTTGGTAAAAAGTTGAATTGGGTTGTTATGTAAAAACTGGGCCAAGATATCATAACATTTGGGACTAACATGCTCTAATTGGACTGCTCCAAGGTTGTAGATCCGCGAACCATCACTGGGCCTACACGCGGGCTGCTGCTGGGAGACGGGACGGGCTGAGTTCGGGCCATTCGGCCCACGCGCCTTAGGAGATGGACTGGGAAAGAAATGGTAAAACAAAAAAACGGTCTCAAGGTTTGAACCCCTGATATCCCACA
The DNA here is from genome assembly GCA_902706635.1 of Striga hermonthica. Lineage (NCBI taxonomy): Eukaryota > Viridiplantae > Streptophyta > Magnoliopsida > Lamiales > Orobanchaceae > Striga > Striga hermonthica. Next base: position 8,819 of record CACSLK010010919.1, on the reverse strand, counting down.
AAACAGGGCGCATAGAACGCCACTGCGCTAGTCCCTTGTTTGCAAATTAAAATGTAATCTTATGCTACTTAAACGAATTAAAACCTGGGACATTACAAAACAAAGACAAAAATATAAATCGAACAGACTAAAAGTATTTCACAGAAGTTGTGCTAATACCCAAATTTTAATAGCGACTTCACGAGGGTTCGAACATTTACGAAAATAACGATTTTTATAGAATTCGAAAATTTATAAAACTAGATTTAATGGGTAGAAAATCGAAATGACAATACATGGTTCGAAACAAACGACAACTCACGGTTTTAAAAACAAACGAATGGTATAACGACAACTCGAAATGATATTATCGAGACTCCGAAATAAACCCAAACAATCACAGCAACACTACGAGACTCGTTTTTACGAAATCGAGAGTTCCAATCATCCCCGAAAACCCACGAATATGCGAAATATATATATTTATAAGCATATGAATCAACAAATCACCCGAATTCGAGACAAAGTTTCGGTAGCACGTACGATATACCTATCTATCATGCGATATATGAAAACGACCGCAATAAAGAAAGGATTCGAATAAGTTACCCGACTTTGGGAAACTACGAGTTATCAAATAGGAAACGGGCCCGACAGCGGGTCGGACGAACGGCTTTGGGACTCGGACTCAACCCTTCGAACACGGGGTCTGTGACTGCTGGTCCTCGACAGCTCGATATCTCTGTTGAGTGGACGTCGACGACGAACGGGGTGCTGACACGACACGAAGCTGACCGGAGGTGACCACCGGGAACAATGGCGGACGGAAACTCGAGGCGTTGGTTGTGAAGACGGTCGCGCGGCGAACTGGTCGCGGTGAGCCCTCCGGGACAGTATTTGGTGAAGGGTGCTCTGTCGGCGCTGCTCACTGGAGAAGATGGCGGTCCGCCAGAAATACAGGTGCGGTTTTTTTATTTTTTTTATATATTTTTTTTTTTACAGACTGCGCGAGAGAGAGAGAGATGGAAGAGAGGCTTTGAAATTTTAGTATAGGGAAGAGGAAATGCTTGGCCGAGTATAAATCGTGAGAGGGATGGGCGAGAACGTAAGAGGAGGATGACGGAAAGATCGCAAAAAAAATTCAAAATGGACTGACCTGGTCACACGCAGAATGAGATGGATAGGAAAATATCTGATTCCTGCTATCATATTGGGCCAATTAACATAATTAACTTGGGCCAAGGATTTTAATTACATTGGGCTCGAAAAAGAATGGCAAAAAGCCGATGAATTAAATCGGGCCGAAATAAAATATGTGCGATAAAAAGAATTCCCGAGATATTCGTTCGACGGCGAGTAATAAATTAATCCGGATTATCTATATTTATAATAACACCATATTTTAAAATAATAATATTAATAGTAAAAATATGCATTTAGACAAATAATTACAATTTGACAAATAAATATATATATATATATAGACATTCAATTATATAATAGTACTAATAATAATAATCACATTAGCAAATAATAATAATATAAGGAGCACAAATAATAATAAATAAAATAAATAATAACACCAATAATCCACAATCGAACGGGGTATTACACAACGTCTACGGAAAGATTTGTTTTCGAACACGGCTCCATTATTTGATGTGGATAAGATATATTTATCGTCCCATCATGTTTTTAAGCAAAATTAGTACACGTTTAAAAAAGTCGAGGAAAATAAGGGTAAATAGCTGCAAGAACGAAAAATGTAAGCAACGTCTCCGGAAAGACTTGTTTTCGAACACGACACCATTATTTGACGTGGATAACAGATATTTATTGCCCCATCGTGTTTTGAAGCAAAGTCGTACACGTTTAAAAAGTCGAGAAAAATAAGGGTAAATAGGGGCAAGAACGAAAATGTAAGCAACATCTCCGGAAAGACTTGTTTTTGAACACGACACCATTATTTTATGTGGATAACATATATTAATCGTCCCATCGTGATTTGAAACAAAATCGTACACGTTTAAAAAAGTCGATGAAAATAAGGATAAATAGGGGCAATAATGAAAAATGTAAGCAACGTCTCCAAAAAGACTTGTTTTTGAACACGGCACCATTATTTTATGTGGATAACATATATTTATGGGCCATCGTGTTTTGAAACAAAATCGTACACGTTTAAAAAAGTCGAAAAAAATAAGGGTATATAGGGGCAAGAAGACTTGTTTTCGAACACGACACCATTATTTGATGTGGATAACATATATTTATCGCCCCATCGTGTTTTAAAGAAAATTCGTACACGTTTAAAAAAGTCGAGGAAAATAAGGTTAAATAAGGGCAAGAACGAAAAATGTAAGCAACGTCTCCGGAAAGACTTGTTTTCGAACACGACACCATTATTTGATGTGGATAACATATATTTATCGCCTCATCGTGTTTTGAAGCAAAATCATACACGTTTAAAAAGTCGAAGAAAATAAGGGTAAATAGGGGCAAGAACGAAAATGTAAGCAACGGCTCCGAAAAGACTTGTTTTCGAACACGACACCATTATTTCATGTGGATAACATATATTTATTGCCCCATCGTGTTTTGAAGCAAAATCGTACACGTTTAAAAAAGTCGAGGAAAATAAGGGCAAATAGGGGCAAGAACGAAAAAAGTAAGCAACATCTCTGGAAACACTTTTTTTCGAACATTGCACCATTATTTGATGTGGATAACATATATTTATCGATCCATCCTCTTTTGAAGCAAAATCGTACACGTTTAAAAAAGTCGAGGAAAATAAGAGTAAATACGGACAAGAACGAAAATGTAAGCAACATCTCCGCAAATATTTGTTTTCGAACACGGCAATATTATTTTATGTGGATAACATATATTTATCGCCCCATCGTGTTTTGAAGCAAAATCGTACATGTTTAAAAAAGTCGAGGAAAATAAGGGTAAATAGGGGCAAGAACGACAAATGTAAGCAACGTCTTCAGAAAGACTTGTTTTCAAACACGGCATCATTATGTGATGTGGATAACATATATTTATCGCCCCATCGTGTTTTAAAGCTAAATCGTACACGTTTAAAAAAGACGAGAAAAATAACGGTAAATAGGGGCATGAACGAAAATGTAATCAAGGTCTTCGGAAAGACTTGTTTTCGAACACGACACCATTAGTTTATGTGGATAACATATATTTATCGCCCCATCGTATTTTGAAGCAAAATCGTACAAGTTTAAAAAAGTTATCCACATATTTATCGCCCCATCGTGTTTTGAAGCAAAATCGTACAAGTTTAAAAAAGTCGAGAAAAATAAGGGTAAATAGGGACAAGAACAAAAAATGTAACTAACATCTCCGAAAAGACTTGTTTTCGAACACGACACCATTATTGGATGTGGATAACATATATTTATCGCCCCATTGTGTTTTTAAACAAAATCGTACACACTTAAAAAAGTCGAGGAAAATAAGGGTAAATAGGGGCAAAATGAAAAATGTAAGCAACGTATCCGGAAAGACATGTTCTCGAACACGTCACCATTATTTGTTGTGGATAACATATATTTATCGCCCCATCGTATTTTGAAGCAAAATCGTACACGTTTAAAAAATTCGAGAAAAATAAGGGTAAATAGGGGCAAGAGCAAAAAATGTAAGCAACGTATCCGGAAAGACATGTTTTCGAACACGTCACCATTTTTTGATGTGGATAACATATATTTATCGCCTCTTCGTGTTTTGAAGCAAAATCGTACATGTTTAAAAAAGTCAAAGAAAATAAGGGTAAATAGGGGCAACAACGAAAATGTAAGCAACATCTCCGGAAAGACTTGTTTTCAAACACGACACCATTATTTTATGTAGATAACAAATATTTATCGCCCCATCGTGTTTTGACGCAAAATCGTACATGTTTATAAAAGTCGAGGAAAATAAGGGCAAATAGGGGCAAGAACAAAAAATGTAAGCAACGTCGCTGGAAAGACTTGTTTTCGAACACTGCACCATTATTTGGTGTGAATAACATATATTTATTACCCCATCGTGTTTTGAAGCAAAATCGTACACGTTTAAAAAAGTTGAAAAAATAAGAGTAAATACGGGCAAGAACGAAAATGTAAGCAACGTCTAAGCAAAGACTTGTTTTCGAACACGACAATATTATTTTATGTGGATAACATATATTTATCGCCCCATCGTGTTTTGAAGCAAAATCGTACACGTTTAAAAAAGTTGAGGAAAATAAGGGTAAATAGGGGCAAGAATGAAAAATGTAAGCAACATCTCCGGAAAGACTTGTTTTCGAACACGACACCATGATTTGATGTGGATAACATATATTTATCGCCCCACCATGTTTTGAAACAAAATCATACATGTTTAAAATAGTCGAGGAAAATAAGAGTAAATAGGGGCAAGAACTAAAAATGTAAGCAACGTCTCCGGAAAGACTTGTTTTGGAACACGACACCATTATTTGACGTGGATAACAGATATTTATCGCCCCATTGTGTTTTGAAGAAAAATCGTACACGTTTAAGAAAGTCGAGAAAAATAAGGGTAAATAGGGGCTAGAACGAAAATGTAAGCAATGTCTCCGGAAAGACTTGTTTTTGAACACGACACCATTATTTTATGTGGATAACATATATTTATCGCCCCATCGTGTTTTGAAGAAAAATCGTACACGTTTATAAAAGTAGAAGAAAATAAGGGTAAATAGTGGCAAGAACAAAAAATATAGGCAACGTCTCTGGAAACACTTGTTTTCGAACACGGCACCGTTATTTGATGTGGTACATATATTTATCTCCCCATCGTGATTTGAAGCAAAATCGTACACGTTTAAAAAAT
>CACSLK010010871.1:39014-51785 GCA_902706635.1 Striga hermonthica | reverse complement strand
CTTCTCGGCAATTCAAACTTCACTGAATATGAATCATCACTTTAAAGCTGTAGCAACACAAATCACACAACAATCCTGACTATCATCTGAAACCACATCATAATGTAATACGGCCCGCGGTCACGCGCAATGTGCGCGGCCGCCCTCTCGGCCGGACTTCCTACCAACAAGCAATCTATCAAGCAACCCATCATATTTAAAAATGATATCACATAATTAAGCCAAATAGAATCTGAATACTGAGTAATTTCTGAAACAAACATGATATCTTGATAGAAATTCTAACCGCGAACACATACACACGGATGCACGCGGTCGAACGGTTCAAAGCCAATACCTAACCGAGAACTCGACCAAAACCGAACTAGCTAACTATTTACATGATCAATTCAGAGGTAAGGTTAAATTACCTACTCAATTATGCGATGAAATCGCGAGACTTACTCAAAATCTCCCTTGCGTATGCGTGTGTGTGATGTTGCGCGGAAGCTTGCCGTGCAATATCCTCTTGTTTGGTTAAGTAAAATCTGATCTCTCTCACTCTCTATACCTCTGAACTTTCTATTGAATTGCTGAAGAAAGAAGCTCAAATATATGGCTGAAATGGGTGAGAAAATCGGTCCCAAACTTTCCTAATTATACTAAATGCCGAGAGAGAGGATAAAAAAAATGTTGGGATGATGAGGTGAGGCGTGGCCTCTTCTTGTGCCATCCAATTGGTACTAATTTGGTAAATTTTGGATGACTAAGCACCTCAAACTACTGCCACGTTTTGAGCCAAAAAGTGAGGAAGAATTATTTTCCAAATAATGAAGAAGCTTACGGCTTTTGATTAAAAATTGGGATAACAAATCTATTTCCTACGGCTTTAAGGCTTTAAATGTGATTAATTTGTTAATTAATCACTAACTTATGTTTAATTATTAATTAAACATAATACTTAATTACCAAAATTATTCCGAACGTAAACGATACGTCGAAAATAAATTTCGGTAGTCTCGACTGAAAATGATTAATTCCGAAAATAACAATCGATAACGTTATTATATCGGAACTAAAGCATGATTTATACTGATAAAATAACGGGATATTACAATGTGGTCATGCTCCGGGAACAACTTCAGATTCCACCCTCGGTGAAGATATTCACACCCTATCCGGGAGAGAGGATAACCTCCCCTCCTCTGGGTTGTGTTGGAGTTTTTGCTGAGAGTTTGAGGTCGGGGTTAAGGTTTTCGTTGCCGAGTTTGATCACATAGTACCTCCGAAGTTGGGGGTTACCACTGTGTTAAATAACACCGAACAGCTGGAAGAAGATTATTCGGTTGATGGTCTCACTGCACGAGAGAGGTGAGAGTCTGACGTCGTGCGAGGAGATCAGGAGCATTTATGCTTATAAGAAAAGCCCGAGTCGGAGGGTGGCAGAGACTTCATGTTGCTTCTTTGTCGAAGCCAAGCCTCAGGTCGGTTTGAAGGTTGGAGAGATAATTACCGACATCCCCGAAACCCTTCACGGTTTTCAAGAGAAATGGTTGTGGGTAGGCGGAGAATGGCAATCAGAGAGCTTCTTCCATGAACCTCAGATTGATAGGATGACAATTCTGATGAATATTCATTCTGGAAACAGTAAGTTTTTTTATCTCGCTTTTCTTGAACATTTTTCTGATGTTGGTTTTGTTTTGTGTACTAGCAGGTTGGAACTTTTCCCATTTGTAGAGAAAGAAACGAAGAAGAAGGAGCTAAAGCTTAGCCCGGAGTTCGGTGGTAAGCTGCTTGTTCTTGCAGATTTGGATGAAGATCTTCACAATTACAAGAAACTGGTGGTGGATACGAAACTTGAAGTCGCTGGTTTATTCCTCGGAGTTTCATTTTCTGCATTTGATCCCGGTAAGAAAAGTTAGTTTTTCATGTCTGGTTCGAAATTTGGAAGGTTTAGAATCATTGTTCTTGACTTTGGAATTTTGTCTATGTGTGCAGTATACTATTCATTGCTCGATTTTTCTAGTTTCTGAACTGTTAAGGACGCCAAAGATTTCAGGCGTAATTATCCGAATAAAGATCTTTAGTCAAAGTTTGGCAAAAGTCGAGATTTATGATTAACTGACGCCATGAGGAGAGATTTGGTAAGAGCCTTGGTGAAAAAGACTGCTGGTAGAAAAACAACCGATGCCGGAGCAGGTGAGACATCGCAATTGATTTAGAAAGTCCTAAGTCCCATCAAGACGAGGCAACTGTGGAGGTCTCGCCGGTTATCAATGCGGCGGCAATCAATCAAGCTGAGCTCGAAGTCGCTCAATCAAACAATGAGTTAGTTCCGGTGGCTCACACACAACCCGAGGTGCCGACTGAGGAATCAGAGAAGCAGCAGTCTCCTCCGAGGTCGCTGGAAACCACATAACCACAAAAGAAGAAGAATAAGAAGTTGGTAAAAATGTCTTCTGGAGAGAAGAGGTCAAAGAAGAAACATGACTTCGGTCGGCATGAAGTGGGGAGGAGAATTGACGAATTCCCGTTATTTGAGAAGTCTTTTCTGTCCATCGACGAGGAGAGAGTGTCGAATTTGAGCATTCCGGAGGGTGTTGTTGAAGACTGGTTTACTACTTTTTCTTCAGTAAGGGTTCGGCATATGTCTTCCAGAATTAGAATGCCGAAGAATGCCAAAAATGCTGCACGGGTCCCCTTAATGGCGTGGGACCCGATGTCCGAAGTCGGAGTGTCGTCCCTGTCTAATGTGCAAGAACTTAATTATGCGAAGGCCTGTATGGGACGTGCCTTGGTAAGTCTTGTGGCGGCCGAGGACGATCATAGCCGGGTTGTTGCGCAATTGGAAGTCAAGAAGCACACCTTGGCTTTGCGAGACGGGACAATTGCGTCATTGAAGGAGGAGGCAACCAAATTGGAGGCCGACTTGAAAGAGAAAATTGCTGGCGCAAAATGAGATTGCGGCATTGTCCAAAGAGAAGAAATCTTTCCAAGCCGAGGTTGAGGAGCTGAAGGCTCATCTTGCTGCTGCTGAAAAACATACTAAGGTGCTCGAGGCTAGTGCTGATGAGGTGAATGAAAAACTGTTGAAAGAGAATGTCGAACATGATGAGACTCACAAAAAATGTACCGAGGTTCGAGATCTTATGGCTCGAGCCCGGGATGCTCATCAAGCCGAGATGGCAAAGCTGGAAAAGGAGAAGTCGTCGTACGACGAGTTCATGTATGAGAACAGATTCCAGGCGGGGAAGGAACCTTAGGTGAAGGTGAAGTCAGCCCCAACCTGGAAATGGAGATGAATACGTGCGTCAACCTTGGGTGATAGAAAGTTTCAGTGCAGTATATTATGACGTCGATGAGCTGCGCATTTTTCTATTCCACAAGTTGGATAAATATGGCTTTGACATGGAAATCAAAGGCATGCACGTGGAGGCTGATGATGACGAGCGGGAATTTTGTGCCTTAATGCTCGACCACGCTGAAGACTTTACGAAGAAGACTAATCTTCCACCTCTGACTAAGGGACGTGAAGATCTTCTTCTTCGTGCTTATGTGAGCATGATCCTCGAGGGAGAGAAGGAGAAAAGAAAGTAACTCGCGGATATTTACATCGAGACTCTTGCCGATGTGGTCATGGAGCAGAATTTTGATGACATGACTCCAGAGCAGATCCGCAAGGCTGTTGAAGCTTACGCCGAGGAGAAGGCCAGGATGGTTGATAAGGAAGTCAGAGAGATCGAGGCCGGGCTTGGAGTGGAGAAAGTTTAGAAGGATGCCTCAGATCCTCGTCATGAATTCGTCCCGGTCTCTGATGCGGCCATAGATGCGGCGGCAAAAGCTAAGGAGATTGCTATGCTGGAATGACTTCAGGAGCAGGTGTTGGCGACTCTGGCTGATCGAGAAGTTGGAGAGATCAGTGGTGCTGGGCGAAGTGATGAAATGGATAAAGAAGCTGCTACCTGAAGTTTTTGCATTTTTACGTTTTTTAAGTATTTCTAGGTTTTGGTATTTTGTCGGGGTGTCAGTATGTTGACATCCTTAGTAGGAAATCATAATGTATTCCCGATTTAATGGAATGAACAACCGCGTTTTATCATTACAAGTTGCTCTGCTGTTTTGATTTAGCAATTTCTAGATCAAGTGTAATGAACTCGGAAAATATGTGAGATTCATTTTTCAACTCGGATTTAACTTGTAAAAAATAATTAGAACATAACGATGTTGTAACAAGTTAAAAAAATTAAAACCGAGTTGTAGACTTTTTATGAAAATGGTTTCCGAGTTCCACGTTGACTTTTCAATAAATTCGGCTATAGTGTAAGATGGTGTGCAAGCTGTTAGGAACTTACAAAACTTAACACCGTTCTAGCCATGCGTAAAATAAAAGGAATTCACGGAACTTCGTCACAGTTCAATTATGGAATGGCCCCGACCGAGTTGTATTACCATGTTCGGTCGTTAGTTGGACCCGTCTAATCATGTGGGCTGAAGTGACGTGGACGAGCTTTAGCCCAACAAAACCATACGTGGGATTTGGATGTATTACAAGGCGTCAGCAAAATGGAGTGTCATAATGTTTACATCGGTACAAGATATTGATAAAACCGAGTGTCAAAAACGTTTACATCGGTACTGAGCTGTTGCTTGAATTTATAAGAGAAAGTCTTCAAACTTTGTTACATCAAAAGAACGACTTCATTCCCTCGTAAGACCAAAAGGAGGGTTCGTGAAAAGGATAGTCTGCTGCATGACTTCTGATGATTCATTGATAAAACTTTTTCAGGAATACGACATTCCATGGATATTGATGAGGTGTTCCATCGAGATGCGCAATTCGGTATGCTCTGTGGGGTAGAACGTCGATGATTTTGAAAGGCCCTTCCCACTTCGGTTTAGGTGGGCCGAGGTCAGGCCCCACAATTCTTTTGAGAATCAGATCTCCAGCTCGGAACAAGCGAGGTTTGAACTTGGATTTGATGTACCTCTCGCTTCTCTGTTTGCAAGCAGCATTTTTTAGCTCGACACGAGTACGAAGTTCTTCAAGTAGGTCTAGGTTTTCTTTCATATTGTCTGAGTTGGACACTTCAATGTAATTTTGAATTCGGTAAGTTGGCGTACCGAGTTCGACCGGGATGATGGCCTCTGAACTGTATGTTAGCGAGAAAGGTGTTTCACCTGTGGAAGTTCTTGGGGTTGTCCGATATGCCCATAAAACGTGTGGCAATTCTTCTGGCCAAGCACCTTTTGCAGCGTCGAGGTAGACTTTGAGACCGTTTTTAATAAGCTTGTTGATTGCTTCGACCTGACCGTTTGACTGTGGGTGATAGGGCGAAGAGAAGAAGTGTATAATTTCTTATTCTTCACAAAGGGAGTCGAGCTTTTTTCCTTCAAATTGTCTGCCGTTGTCGGTTATGATAGAGTTTGGTACTCCGAAGTGGCAGATGATCGACTTCCATATAAAGTCCACAACTTTCTGCTCGGTGATCGTGGTTAAAGGTTCCGCCTCGGCCCATTTTGTGAAATAGTCGACAACGACAATGGCAAATCGGACACCTCCTTTTCCAGTAGGTAGGGGGCCGATGAGGTCAATCCCCCATTTAGCAAAAGGCCATGGACTGTAGACCGACTTGAGCACTTCGGGGAATTGATGTGTGTTAGGCGCGAAAACTTGACACTTTGGGCATTTGCGGACCCAAGCCGCGGCATCAGCTTTTAGTGTTGGCCAATAGTATCCTTGTCGCAAAATCTTATACGACAAGGTCTGTGCACCGGGGTGAGTTCCGCAAATTCCTTCGTGCACCTCTCCAAGAACATACCAAGATTCGGATTCGGTCAGGCATTTCAGAAGGGGGATCGAATATCCTCTTTAAACAGAGTACCGTTGTCCAGAGTAAACCGAGCAGCTCGGACTCGAAGGGTTTTGAGATGAAGTGGAATCAACAGTCAGGACTTCGTGAGAATGTGTCAACGGTTGTTCATGTTGACCGACTTGAACGTACTCTACACTTTCCATCCCAGTGCTTGAAGCTAGTTGGGATAAAGCATCCGCCTGTATGTTAAGAGTCCGAGGGATATGTTCGACTTCGACGGAGAATTTTGACAACTTCTGTTTCGTCAAGGACAAGTATGGTATCAACCGAGGTTCCTTGACTTCATACGATCCATTGATTTGGTTTACCAAGAGCTGCGAGTCGGAGAAAACTTTAAGATACTTGACGTCATCAACTCGGCTAAGTTCAGTCCGGATAATAAAGCTTCGTATTCAGCTTCGTTGTTGGTAGAAGGAAAGAGAAACTTGACCGAATGGCAAAATAATCTATTTTCAGAATCGGCTAAAACTATTCCCGCGCCTGCTCGGTTTGCCGTGGAGGACCCATCGATGAATCCACGGTTGGTCATCACTGTGTGCTTCTACGGCCGGCGTGAATTCGGTGATGAAGTCGGAGAAAACATGAGCTTTAATCGCAGTCCTCGGTTGATAGTGGATATCAAACTGACCGAGTTCCACAACCCATTTTACCATTCGCCCCAAAGTGTCGGGTCGGTAAAAGATATGTCGTAATGGATACGAAGTGAAAACAGTTACGGAGTGTTCTTTGAAAATAAGGCCGTAGTTTCCGAGCAGCAGTGACAAGTGCGAAAGCGAGCTTCTCCAGGATAGCGAAGTTTAGCATCATGTAGGGCCTTGCTGATATAATAGATAGGTGCTTGTTGTACCCCTTCTTCTCGTACCAGGACGACACTAATCGCCGTATCGCTGACTCCGAGGTACAAGAACAACATTTCCGTCGGACTTGGTTTTTACAACGTCAGAGGGCTTGCGAGAGTCTCTTTAATGCTAATAAGTGCTTTATGACATTCTTTGGTCCATTCAAAGTGTTTTCCTTTCTTGATGGCCTCGAAAATGGTTTACAACGATCAGTGGACTTGGAGATGAACCGATTAAGCGCGGCAAGTCGGCCGGTTAGGGCCTGGACACCTTTGACCGAGGTCGGAGGAGTTAAATCTTGAATTGCTTTGATCTTCGCAGGATTAGCTTCAATTCCTCGTTGACTGACCATGTAACCAAGTAACTTTACAGATCCTACCCCGAAGGTACATTTTTTGGGATTTAAAACCATAGAGTAAGACCGAAGAATATTAACCATTTCTTGAAGATGCATCACGTGGTCTGAGGCATTAACCGACTTGACGAGCATGTCGTCTACGTATACCTCTATAGTGTGACCGATTAAATTGGCGAACATTTGTTGACCAGGCGTTGGTATGTGGCTCCTGCATTCTTCAATTCGAATGCCATCATGGTGTAACAATACAGACCTCGGGCAGAATAGAACGAAGTGTGTTCTGAATCCTCAGGATCCATAGGGATTTAATTGTAGCCTGTGTACGCATCTATAAAACTCATTAACTCGTGGCCCGAGGTGGCATCAACCATGTAATAGATGTGAGGAAGCGGATAACTGTCTTTTGGGCACGCCTTGTTTAAGTCTGAGAAGACTATGTACAATCGCCATAAGCCATTGCTCTTTTTCACGAGGACAGGATTAGATACCTAAGTTGGATATTTAGCTTCTTTAATAAACTTGTTGTCCACGAGTTTTTTAACTTCCTCTTCCAGGGCTATTTGGCGATCTGGCCCCAACTTTCTTCGTTTCTAAACGACTGGTTTGACAGTTCGATCGAGATTTAACTTGTGGCTAGCAACACCGGGGTCAATTCCCTTCATATCTTTGTGCTTCCACGCAAAGACATCATAATTATTTTTGAGAAATGAAACAAGTTGAGAACGAAGGGGCTCTTGAAGGTGACTCCCAATACGTAACGACTTTTGACATATCGGTTCGTCGATGTAGATCAACTCCACTTCTTCTCTGGGTTCAGCTCGGTCATTTTGGCTCTTTTCTTTGAACTAAGTTTGGGGATCCAACTCATCTTCTTCTTGGACTGGTTCCTTCCTAGGCCGTCTTCCTCGGTCCTCGGTTAAGGAGTCCGAGGTGAGGGGGATTTCGGTTCAGGATTTGGTACCTCGAAAATCGCGTCGCCCGAGGTGGTCGATGGCTGGGAATTTTCTTTGTCGACTTAAGTGTCCGAGTGGACTCCGGCGGATGGTATGAAGGTAATGAGCTCTCGAGCGACTCTTTGATCCCCGTAATGCGTACCTTCCCCGCGAGTCGTAGGGAATTTGAGCGCGTAATGGAAAATAGAAGCGGCAGCTTAGAGTTTGTACAAGGCGGATCTCCCGATGATAGCATTATATTCGTTGTTGATGTCGAGAACTTTAAAGGTTTCCATGACAAGTTTTGTGACGTGCTCCGTCGTACCGAATCTGACGGGTAAAGCGATCTCGCGAATAGGTTGTGAGCTACTCCCGTTGAACCCCTGTATTTGGTCGTTGCATGGTCGAATGTCCGCGGGGTCAATGCCTATTTTATCGAAAGCTTTCAACATCAATATGCTTGAGTAGGCCCCAGTATCAACAATAAAGCGGTGCACCGGAATTCCGCGTATTGGAATAGTAATAACAAGGGCGTCGGAATGTGGATGTGAAAAATGATTTGCATTTTCCATATTGAAAGTAATGGGACAAATCCGGGCATTAATTACATCTCGTATATCGATAGTGAAAACTTGCTTACCCGCATTGTAGGCTTGTCGAGCGTAGGCTTTGATCTGACACCGAGATGATACGACTCTCGAATTGTTGGTGTTTACTCGATGAACAGTGATTTGCATGGGACTCGGTGATTGATTCCTTTTGGGTCTTCACGAGCTTTCAGCTGAGTCGGCATGAAGCGCATCCGAGGTGAACATAAACACTTCTTTTTCTCCTTGTCGGATTTGTTTCGGCATGGTATCTCGGTCTTCGTCATTGTCATCATCATAGGGCTCGATTTGACGTCCCGACCCTGGTTTCCGAACATCGGTGTTCTAATAGAATTTTCTAAGTTGTGGATGACCGATTAAGCGTAGCAAAGCATCCAGCAAACTCAAGCACTCATTGGCATTATGTCCTGGTGATTTATGGTAATTGCAATATCGTAACTTATCCAACTTGTCTTCCGGCATTCGAAGTGGTTTTGGCTCATGGAGAATACCCTTTCCTTTGATTTCTTCGTAAATGGTAGCGGCCCCAGCTGAATAGACGGTTTGGTATCTCGATTTTACATTGTTAGCGTATTGCTTTCGGGCTGCTCTAACTTCAGGGTCGTTGGCGTCTCCCCGAGGATAACCTTTGAATTGAGTCTTGTTTTGTTTTTCGAAGGACTTGTTTTTCTTCCTATCGTCGGTCCCCGACTTGCATGATTTTGGATTGAAATTAAAATCGGGAACTGACATCGCTTCCTCGGCATTAATATGCTGCTGAGCTCGAGCGAGGAATTTCTGGAAGGTATTTGGATTATTCTGGCATAGTGTCTAACGAAAAATGGAATTTGGCTTCAACCCGACGATTGCCATGATGAGCAGGGTTTCGGGGTGACATGGTTCCATGTTTTGAGCTTGGTCATTAAATCGAGCAATATAGTCCTTGACACTTTCGTCATCCTTCTGAGTTACGTTAGCGAGAGATTCCTTTGGAACTAAACAAACTTGGGCCCCTATGAAATGAAATCGGAAAGCCGACCTCAACTGTTGCCACTTCCAAATAGAGTGAGGGGGTAAAGAGTGGTACCATTTTTGAACTCGGGGTCCGAGAATGAGAGAAAACATGCGACACCGAAGTGCATCCGAGACTCCATGAAGATCCATCCATGACGTATAATGACCAAGGTGGGAGTCAGGGTCCGAAGTCCCATCGTACAACCCGATTTGTTGGACTTTAACTTTTCCAGGTACAGGCTCCGAGGTGAGCTCGGGAGTCAAAGGTGAATCGACTTCCAAATATGCTTGCGCCGAAGTGGATGCTCGCCGAGGGGGGTGTTCTGGTACTTGTTGCCTACATTCCAATTCGGCAATCCTTCATCGTAAGGCTTCTAATTCAGAGGATTCTTGCCGCGCCGAGCGGTTTCTCTCTATGTGCTGACGAAGATCCGCATGAGGTGGAGATCGTCGAGGTTGTTCTGACCGACTTTCGGCAGTTTCTTCATGGGGAATTGCCGGGGGAGCACGAGTGGCCTCCGTCTGGTGAGCTGTTCTTACTCTGTGTGGTTGAGATGTGTGACTACGAGGTTGAGACGCAGCATGTAATGCCCCGTTTATTTGTGAAATATTTGGGGATTATTTGTTTATATATTTATTTCATTAATATTTTATTATTCTTACTATTATTTGTCTAATTGTCTAAATTGTTTATTATTATTATTATTATTATTATTATTATTATTATTATTATTACTATTATTATTATTATTAATTGTCTATATTATATTATTTCTAGACAATTTTTGTTTAGACTTATTATTTAATTAGATGTCATCTAATTAGTATGATAAGTCGTATTATTATATTTATTCGTCGTCAATCGAATCGTTCGATATTCTTTTCATATAAAATCTCGGCTCAATTGGAATTTAATTCCAGCACCTTTTTGCTTTGACATTTTATTTGGACCATGATAGCTCATTTTCACCCCTTCTACAAGCTTTTAGTTTATGGCCCAGACTTCATTAATTATTAACCCAATTGTGAGTTAAATTTGTCCCAGTTATATGAGAATCTAAATGTGTTCTAATAGCCCCTTTTGAAATTCTTTTCTCGCACGTAAATTTTTGAACAGAGAGGTCGACGACTCATTCTGCTCCCTTCATATCTGGTTGCGATTTTTCGGGGATTTCTTTGTACGTTCGCGTTAATACCTCTTGTGCTTCATATATCTCGATCAAGGGAGTCCTATCTTCTTCATCAAACAGAACTCGTTTTCCTTCCTCTGCAAATCCTTCACCCACGTTGTCCTGCTCATAGTCGATCAAAGAAAATTAGATTCTTCTTCCTCTTTGGCCGGTCCCAACATCAGAATTTCAGAAGCTTCGAAAACCGATCAACAACCAGACCATCCCCTTCATCTCTCTCTGCTCTCGATACCAGAGCCTGCGACTCCCGGCTGCTCCTCCATGAGTCCTCTACCGGCGAGAACTCCAGCCGCTACTCCTCCGCCCTGCACCACCGAGCGACGCCTCCACCTCTGCCCTCGCTTGAACCAGCAGCAAGGTCGCGTCACCCTCATCATCCGCCGCGAGTTGCAGGTTTAAAAAAAAAAAAAAAAAAAGAGCAAGAGAAATATCAAACCTGCTGCGCATCATCGACCACCATTGCAATCGCCAGACCACCGTTCTCAGCCGCCGAGTCCCGTCGGGTCCCGTCGGAGTGCCGAACGTAGTGGTCGAGTTCCGTCAATTCCCGTCGGAGTGTCGAACGTAGCCGACAGCTTCCCGGCGTTCCCCGCTTGCTGCTCACGTGCGATCCCAGCCATCATCACCGTCACCATCGTTCAGCACCTTCACCGCTGCCCTCATCTTTGGCGATCAGGACCAGAAAGTCCCGCGTCTCGCAAGTTGTCGGTGAGTTCCGATCGAGGGCCGCAAAACTGCTGCAAGCACCCACCTGTGACGTCTCTGTTTGCGTGTCATTGTCAACGATCAATCGCCATCCATCGCTGCTACTGCTCGAGAGTCCTCCGTGCTCAACCGCAGCGCCATTACACGTGCGCACATTCGTAGCCGAGCCAAGTTTGCTGTCCCGAGTCCCGTGTCCCAGCAGCGAGTGAAACGAAGTTGTCGAGCCCTTTCGAGCGGTGTGTTTTAGCCATGGCTTGACCCCCTTTCGTGACCCCATCCCGAGAACGGTACCCGAGCTTCCTATCCCGCTCGATTTTGCTATGTTTGTACGTGTTCTTATTGTCCTTGAATAGATGTACTTGTTGTTGAATTATATCGTATATATGTCGTGATTTTGTGTTATTGTGTTACACTGCTTGCTAAGTTGCTGATCGTGAGAATTACAAGTCAATTACGTGTCTTAGATATGTGTGTTTGAATGAATTTTGATATGTATATGCGATTTGGATATCAAAGTGATTGTCGTCACTTTAGTTTGTTATCTAACTGAGTTTCAAATGGTATATTTTCGTGTAAATCCTAGAGTTATAGGTACTTGGAGTTGTCCTTGATTTGTTGGTTTTGGTTTGAGGTCGTTTCAATGTGTATATCATGAGTTATGAATTTTCTAAACCGAGCATGCTGCTGAATTGTAATTAATTCATGATAAGTCGTGTGATTATCCGAATTCCATGAAATTTTATATGTGATCTGCTCTGATGGTTTTGTAAGTCGTGTAAAATTATCAAGTCGAAACTCCATCTGTAGCTATTTTAATTAATTAAATCGGTTTCTAGTTAGAATTTTGTAAAATTCATTAAAATTCGTACACTTGGAATTTTGAGCTGAAACTTTGAGGAGTATGTTTTTTTTTTTTTTTCCAAAACGATAGGGAAGATATCATATAACTCAAGAGGATAAAATCCTAATACAACATGTCCAACAAAAAGATCGGAAAGATAAACTGGGAGCCACACTTAACAGTGGTCTAAAACCTAAGAAGAAGAACACCCACGAAATACAATAAAAATAAATCCAAGTGAAGCTACCCTCTACTGCACAAGCCTAGCAGGGTACACACTTAGAGAAAGAAGGAAACAAACTAACTACTAATGAAAAAAAAAAAAACAAATCAAAGTGAGGTAGCCAAGGTGAATTGAGTCCAATCTGAATGAGCAAGATGAACCACCTTCACTTCTGGCATGAGAGATGCTTGGAATACCCAAAGATTCCTTGATTTCCAAAGCCACCAGAG
>CACSLK010010870.1:42382-63860 GCA_902706635.1 Striga hermonthica | reverse complement strand
TACGTATTGGAGTATGGATCATTGGCTGGCCGGTTCTGATATCCTTGTAAGGCGCTGGCATCCGCATATTGCTCTCTAGAGTCCTGCTCGAATGATGAGGGGCATACTTCGGACCTATGCCCTGGGACTCCACATGCCCCACATGTATCAACAGCAAATGCACTGACCGGTTGAGATCCTCGTGCGGTAAGCAACCTCATCTGCTCAGTAAGCTCAGCCAGTTGTTGGGCCACCATATCATTACTTGTTCCGACCTCATTCACTATTGCTCTTCTCCCTCGAGTGCTCTTTTGCGACGAGTTAGTACTCATCGTTTCGAAAATCTCATACATCTCCTCGGCTGTTCTTGCTCCAATATCTCCTCCTGCTGCGTTGTTGACCATATACTGCAAGTTCTGGTGGAGGGAATCGTAGAAACAATTCATGAGTAGCCCCGGAGAGAGGTTGTGATGGGGGCACTGCCGCTGGAGATCCTTGAACCGCTCTCAAGCCACGTGAAGAGACTCATTCGGTAACTAAGCAAATGAGACAATCTGGGACCGAAGCTCCTGAGTCTTTTGATGGGAGTAATACTTCCCAATGAACTTGGTGTACACCTCAGTCCATGTCGTGAGAGAGCCGGGTGCAAGCGTCATGAACCAGGCCTTAGCCCGATCCTTCAATGTCTCCGGAAAGCACCTCAGCTTCAACTGCTCGTCATTAAGGTCATTGAGAGGGAAAGTGTTGAGGACATTGTAGAATTCTCGAATGAAGTTGAGTGGGTCCTCGCTTGGTAGCCCGTGGAATGCTGGCAGTTGGTTATAGTGGATCATCTTAAGCTCGTAATTTCGAGCCGCATCTGGCAGACAAATGCATGAAGTGATTGGCCTGATAATCGGCTGGGCCAAGGTTCGGAGGGTGTTACGGAGGGCTTGTTGTTGTCGTTCACCCATATCTAGGTTGCTGCCTTCTGATGATTTTGGAGAATGTTCGTCTTCCCCTTGCGATTCCAGAGTGAGCTCTTCCAACAGCTCCCTCAGGCTCTCGTTAACTGATTTGTTGATCGGCGATAGCAGTTTGCGTCCACTTCTGGTACGCATACACTAAGACCAACAAGGTTACGAGCACCAATGATAGACAAAAGGAAATAAAAAGGAAATCAAAGGAAAGCAAAGAACTAACACCTAATAAATAAAAACAAAAACAAAAGAAACACGAAAAATAAGCGAATAGGCGCACAATTAAAGTCCTAAACCTTCCCCGGCAACGGCGCCAATTTTGTTGTAAGAATTTTTACTGGAGTAGAATTGAAAGATTCGTTCCCCGGGTCGTATCGCAAGGAAGGTTAGCCGGATTCAATTGCGCGATTATTCGATCACGAAAAAGAAAAGAAAAATTCCTAAACACTCTATTCAATATTTTTGGAGTTTTAATTACCAGCTAAAGATTTAAAACTAATGCAAACGAATTATATAGCAAGTGAATAAACTAAAATGATTAAAGAGCTAGGGAATCGGGGATAATTGCTTTCGGTTCTAACACAACTACCGGCAATCAATTGCTCGGTTAGAGGATTTGAATCGCTTCTCGTCAGAGGTTCACTCTCAATAACTCTTCGTAACAAGAGAGTGAACATACACGATCAACTATCAATTCCAACAACTCATAGACAATACTATTATGAACAAGTCTACTCTAAACAAGCCTATATTGATCAACGTCTCCCCTCACGGTTCTAAACGTTGATTATTTAGGTTAGAAAGGTGATCAATCTACTAACCCTAAAATAAGAACAACTTGAATAGATTGAACAATCAAGAACAAGCAATTATAATTGAACCTAATCAATCATCCCCTATCCCTAGCGTATGGATTTAGCCACTCATATGGAATTCAACATCAAAATTCATACAAACCCAAGCCATCATCATCAATCACACAATTGAGAAAAGAAAACTTACGATTAATAACGAGTCCCAATGTCAAATCCACAGAACAATCCAAAATCCAAGCAAGAAATAGCGTTTTAATCTCCAAATTTCAATCCGAAGAGCAAAAGTATGAAAAGGAATGAGTTTCTAGAGAGAAAAAGCCAAAAAACTAAGTCTGGAACGTCAATTCTGATGTCTAGGTCGAAATTCTGATGTTAAAATCCCGACCTCGAAAATCACACTGGCCAACTCGCGAGTCGCGACTTACATTTTTGCCGAGTCGCGAGTCGCGACATCTCGCGACTCGCGCGTCTTCGAAAAATATTTAAACTTCTGGGGAAACTCGCGACCCGACTCGCGAGTCGCGACTTATCTCGCGAGTCGCGACATGGACTCGCGAGTCGCGACTCGTGCCTCAAAAAAAACGCCTCGATGCTCTGAAAACCTCGCGAGTCGCGACTTCCTGGCAACAAATCTGGTTCTTCCTCTGAAAATCTAGCGAGGCGCGATTGGCTCGCGAGTCGCGACTTCAGTCGCGATTCGCGACACGACTCGCGAGTCGCGAGAAAAACTGGGTTGAGAAAGGAATAGTCGAATGAATCTTTCTCATCCAGGAGCGGGGGCACTGGAACCTCGGGAGACCTATGCCCAATCTCCCCACCTGCAGAGATTACTTCTGTTAAACCTGAAACGATCGTTTTTCTGGTCCTTCTTTCAGCTTCCCGGTTTCGGTAACTTGGTATCCCGGATATCACGGTCTCGGCCCCAATAGTCTATCCCTCAATCATCACATCCTAATTCCTGAAAACACGAACACAAGGGAAACACGAAGCAAAGACAACAAAAATACACAAAAACGAAACAAAAGACAGAGAACACAAAGAACACAGAATAGGACCAAATAAACTACAAAAATCCTATAAGTGGGGGAAAATAAAGAGAAAATAAACCCAAAATAATGACACAAAATTGGGACAAACAATTGGAGATTGATTAAAATGGCCATGATAGTTGGATCTTAGTTCCTCGTTTATTATTGCCTATTAATCATGCATGTCCTTATGTGATTTAGTTGCTCTATGTGAAAACTGAATTATTAGGAGGATGTTTAAGAAAATCCCTTTAAACTAAAAATTATATTAAGTGTGTAATGGGTTGAAATAAATAACATCCAAGGCCTCCATTATAGGTTTGTCAGTGAAGTGATTTATCGAGCCCAAAGGACATTTTATTTCACAGTTCACAAGGACGAATCTCCTTCGGGATGGTTATAGTGAGCTATTTCAAAAGCGTACGGGTCACCCAAAGGTGGACGTATAATTTTGGTAGTAAACTTAGGACCAATTAATGGGTTACGCTTAAAGTGGAAATAATTACGATATTCCCAAAGAAAAAGGTCGTTTTTATTCTTATAAAATTTATTTATAAGTTGATTGCGCTGGCCAAAAGTTCGACCGACTATTAGTTAAGTATTGCTTGGCAGTATGTTTAGCTAATGGGATTTATCCCTCCTCTTGCGACGGTTTGAACCGTAGACGTCCACACTCCGTGGCCTGCGGGGATTCAGTGTTTTGAGGTGTCGGTGAATATATTCAAATGTTGTTTTGAAGGGATCAATATTTGATGATTCAAAAACACTTGACTGAGTAAAGACTATGTTTGCATGATCCCAAGAATTCAAAATGTCTTTTCAATCTGTTGTCTATAATACTCAAAGATAATTTACTTGTTCAAACATGATTAGAAATAGAACTTGGATAGTGTATAGTTTTGCTGAAGGATACAAGCCGAATGGCATGTGTATCTGGTTTAAGCGAAATAGACATAGAAAGATGAACTGTCATATCCTTAATACAAGAAAGGTAAATCTTATTCACTGGGAAGTCGAAACATTTTAAGTGGTGTTATCTATCAGTGCCTGGTATATAGATACGTAACCACTAATTATGTAAAAAGGTTTCAGTGAACCAATCGACATGTGAAGGTTGAATTACCATCTAGAATGGGCTAGCTACGGAAGTAGCAACTATTGCAGTGGGAGTTATCTATTAAATATAATGTTTGGTTTTTGAGTAATTGTCTTTTCGTACCAAGTTTTAGAAAGGACTCGTGTTCAGTTTCTAAATTGTGTATGTATAAAAACGAGATGTTTTATCCATTTGATACGTGGGTAGACAATTTGTAAACTCAAGGAGCCAAAATATCTCACAGTGCAATAAATAACACATCGACTAGAATCAATAAGAAGAAAGGTCCTTCAACAAATGAATCATTACATTACTTGACATCTAGTGTTTGAGATTTTAGAGTTAGTAGAATTCAAAGGTGGATAGCCATTGAACTCATGGGTTCTTTGGGAATAGATGAAACTATCCGACCTACGAATTATACTTGGTAGCTAAAATCACAAAAATGACCTTTTTGAAGGTCGAGGGTTAGAAGCCAAATAAATGTTATGGTTTGTTCATCCAATTTGTAAAGTTCTATGATTTTAGGACGAAAGGTAGTTTTGAATATTTTTCTTCGGAGAAATTTGTTCAAAACAGGGTACATTAAGTGACATTCCATAAGTTTGAGTTGCAAGGGTAGTTATGGAATGATGTCGAGTTTAATGTATCAGTGGCATTACGATTGAAATCGTAGTGACTAATACATTTTGGAAAATCATAAAAATACTTATTGGATGTTGAGATTTGATCTCAATGTGTTTCACCTGGTTCATTGGAACAGGACGATGCAACAGACCGAAGGAAAATGTCTCTCTAGAAGATTGGTTGTGTCAATAATGAGTTATTCGGAATTTTGCTTTGTCTTATTGGAGTTTTGCAAATAGCAAGATAAGTTTCGAACATAATCCTATCTAAGTTTAGTAGTCATTACTCTGAATGAATTGTTGACAAGACTTAGGCCTTGACAGGAACATATTCAGATTCAGAGCATTTTAGCACACGTGCTGGAAAGTTGATACTAATAGGATTGGTTAGATGTTCAGAAATTAGGCTATTTGTGGTATACTTCATGGTAACGAGAAATGAGTGGATTATTATAGTACTAAAAGTCAGAATATGTTCGTTAGCGCGAATGTATGATTTTTAGAGGAATACTAAGTAATAAATCACTAAGTTCATTTGTAGAATTGTTTTAAGGAAAGATAAAGGTAAAAGTTCAACTTTGTTACCAAGTGTACAAATGTGATACCACAAGGAAAATTTGCAACACGTATTTTATGCTATACACCTTTGCAGAGGGAAACCTCGTTGTAGTGGAAGGGTTGCAAGACAACTCCATTCGTGATAATAAGAGAGTCGTTGGACTCAGTCTGTATTAATCACAAGTTCATGCAATTCATGTTTTGAGAAAGTCTCGAACTTAGTCTCTAGTAAACTTGAATCGATCCCTAGTTATACAATGAGGAGATCCAAGACAAGGATGCATAAACATAGCAAAGTTTTAATGATTTCTGATTTAGGGTCATGGACTCTTATCAGATCTGGGTTCTTATAGAATTATCAAGTAGCAAACTTGCTATTGGACGAAATCTATAAGTGAAGACTTTAGTACAAGGCTTGTTGTGAAATAGCAGACTCAGAAAGAAAGGAATCTATTATGAGTTAGTTTTTTACCAGTAGCCGTGTTTAAGTCTCTACATAGAAAGGCTTGACGTGAAATGGTGAACTCAGAAAGAATGGGATCTATTATGAGTTAATTATTTCACCGGTTGCCGAATTTAAAGCTGATGCCATCCATATGAGTTATGAGTTAGGCAAAGTGGTTGTCAAGACATTTTCCTTAACAGGAAGGCTTATAGGAATATCCACGGAGCAGCACCCAGAAGTTTTCATTGAAAAAGGCTAAGAGCATTTTGTCAGTAGGCTGACAAAGTCCATTTAAAGGACTGTGGTGGGCCGATCATTTGGTTGATAAGTTCGAATCATAGATTTGATCATCAACCAAATGAACATTGTGTGTGGCACAATGGTAGCGTGGTGGTATTTTTGTACTATGCGTGGACAACATCTTGATCACTGGAGACAGTGTGAAAATGTTGACAGAAGCAAGGGTATGGTTATCCAAGTAGTGGTACATGAAAGATTCGGAATCAGCAGATATTCTTGAGATTGCGGATCACAAGAAAGATATGTTGCGATTATCCCAATTTTCATGTACAGACTGTCATAAGGCTCATTTTATTTGCATGATACAGAGGCAGTCCTTATGCATGGCAAACGGAAGCCTAGTGTATGCAATAGATGAGGCCTGATATTTATTTGCATGGTTAATAAATATCGAAGTAATCCTAGATGGGAGTAATGGTTCATGGTAGGACATATGATCAAGCGCCATAAAAGGGCTAAGGATAATATGTAAGGTTACCAGATGAACCATAAGCAACCTTTGGATTACAAAGGATTCTGATTTCTAATCAGACATGAACAAGTAAAAACCACCTTATGGTTTGTGTTCACTTGTGGGAACCAAGTAGATTAGAGGAATGTCAAGCGGTGATGCGTTGACGGATTCCACTATGAACTCAGTACGTCCCTTCCCAAATGGGGAGAGACGTAGAGATTGGATTCGCCATTGAACTAAAGATGTGAAACCTCGTCTAGCCAGGTCAGGTCACAATTTGATTGTGATGACAGTTGGTGCAGTTACAGACCGAGAGGAATCACTAGTTCATAAAGCAAGTGACACATAGAGTAAGTATGCCCGTTGCAAAGGACTGCGACAGGGTGTATGTTTGTCACCTAGTTACATCGGTAGACAACCAGGTAAATCCTTTTAAGATTGGCTTTCCGGCGAAAGTGGATGAGGGCCATGTTAAAGGATGGATGTCGGATGTATGGCAGAAAGGACAACAGTTCTTTGAGAATTAAGATTGAAAGAGAATCGTGGTTAGCAATAGCCATGAGTTTATTAAACATAAGTGGAAGATTGTTAAAGGTATGCTGTAAAAGCTCCTATTTAAAGATTCTATCAATTCTATTTTGATCTGGCCATCGTGTTTCGGTCAAAGTACATATGCTTGCAGTTTATTTATTTATGCAATCGTACTCCTTGTCTTACATTGAGATAGTGTGGTTCGAAGTGTTTCAAACAGAAAGATCACCTATCGGTTCCTTGTAAGACTAAACTATTCGTTCTCAGTCTGGACAGGCAGTGAGACCTCTCTTGGAAAAAGACTGTAGTGTATTCTTGATTCAGTTGGTCTTTGACTGGAGAATTACACTAGCACTTATGATAGGTGTTGAACAGGACCACAGAAGGATAAGATTATGAGACTCACTGACCGTTGTTGTAATCTAGACCTTCAGTAATTGATGCGTACTCTTAAGTTGTAAGATAATATAAAATGGGCATATGTATTCATTACTTATTTATTTGATTTATCAAGGGTGATTCCTATTTTGTTAGGATGACATACTCGGTATTTTTGAAAATAAGTGTGTTTATATGATGTGTCGTTATAAATTATTTACCGTCACTGTGTCCCAGTGCGCTGGGTTGATGAAGTCCCCGAAATGAGCTCAGGAATGAATATTATGTCAAGCCCTGCAGGCGGAAGTGTTATCAGACATAATGATTAAGGATCTGAGTGGTACTAGTTTCAGAAATGAACAAGAAGTTTATTAATCATTTTGTCAGTAATTTAATTAATCAACGGACATTATATCTTAAAGATGGGGAGATAAATCGATCAATTGGATTAATATATTTAATCAGTGGAAACAAATTAATTGTAATTCGGAGCTAAATGGCGAGAGCAATAATATTACTCTAGTGGAATGTTTTATTATTTAGTTCCAAGATTAGGAATTAGGAATTAATTATATTCCATAATTCCCTAAGAATGGGAATATTCCTTCTAGAATATTACCTAGGGTTAGGAGACTATGGAGTCTTCTAGAAGGTAATTCATTATTAGGAATATTATCCTAGATGAGAAAAGGAGATGGAAGATAATAAGGATTCCTAAACCTTAAGGAATAAGCCCATATTTAGCACCTCCTTTAGGTCCCTATTGTAGCCTATAAATACACTAGGTCCCTAACCTCTTGGCATAGCTTTACACGTTTTTCTCCCCAAAGGGCTGGAGAAATTCGGCCTCTTCAAGCGAGAAAGAAAGAGAGAGATTCTTCTTCGAAAGAAAAATCGGTTAGCACCGTAAGGTCTTAGAAGAAGATGATCAAGAGGTTTTGGGAAATCTAAGAAATCGCTCCACCAAGATTTATTAGAAATCGTGTAAAGGTCATACGATAGAAGATTTGAAGGTTGTTATTCGTATCTTGAATATATACAAACGTTTAATCACCGGAAAAATTCAGATCGCTACTAGGTATTTTCTGTCCACACACGAGTCCCAATTCACGCGCCCAGGTGTCCAGGAATCACGCGGCTCGCTTCCAGGTTTTCAGTCCGCGACCAAGTTCTTTAGAATTTGTCCAGGTACAATTGTCGCAATCAAGCGTGTGGTGCAGTGGTTGCAGCGCGCCATTGTATGGGAGAGGTCGCGGGTTCGATTCCGCCTGGTTGCGTAAATAGTAGGCATTATTATTTTGTGCCAGCCCCAGGCGCGCGGGCCTCTTAGCCTGCACGCGGCCCGCAGTTCTCTCTCACAGTTCAGCCCGCCAAGCCCGCTTCCCAGCCCGCGCCAGGCCTGCACTATCCACACAACTCAGCCCGCGAACGGCCCAGTTCAAGCCCACGAGTTGTCCAGCTTCTTCAGCCCGTCTCCAGCGGCCCAAGTGCGCGAGTCTTCGCGGCCAAAATGCGCTCCAGCGGCCAGCGATTTGAAAAGCAGCCCAGGGTGTTCCAGACCGGCCCAGACGCGTCCAGCTCGGTCTAACGAAGGTCAGACTGGTCCAGACCGGTCCAGCACACACCAAACCAGTTCAACTCGGTCCAGAAGCCCCGGTTCGAGTACAAGATGGTTCCCAAGCAGTTCGAGCAGTCCGATTCACCTACCGAAGTTCCGAGACGATCCGATGAGCTTGATGAGAGATTGGAGCACCATGGTGACTCGATTAGAATCGAGAAAGGCCAAGTCTAGCTGCCCATTAGACTTTGGTGTTCAGACGATCTCCATCAACAGAAATCAGAAACGTCTCGAAGTCGGCAAAAATTTTAAACCGAATCCTAATCCTAACTATAGATTCCGCTGCGTTAGGGTTTATTATTCAATAGATTTGAATGTGCACATTGTCGATGTTCCTACTGTTTACCTCGGGGTCGCCCGATATGGACAAAGTATTGTGGTTAGTTCATCGACCCAAGCCCCCATGAGGCTTTCTCCAGCCTTGTTTTCAATCCATTCAGAATGATCCTGTAGGTCACCTCGACTTGTCCATTGGCGTGCGAATGAGCCACAAAAGCAAAATGCTGCTCGTTCTTCATTGCCTCCCACCACGTTCACATCCGCTTGTCATTGAATTGTGATCCATTATCAGACACCAACAGTGAATATTTTTACCGGAGTAGAATCAAAAGATTCAAACACTGGGTCGTGTCTCTCGGGGAAGGTTAGCCGGATTATTCTATACGTTTACTCAACCACACAAAAAGAAATAAAAATCCTAAACATACTAATTCAGAGATTGGTTTTGGTTTTAATTATAAACTACTACGAGAATTCAAATAAAGCAATAAAAATAGCAAGAGACAACGCAGAACAAGTAGGATTTAAGAAGCTAGGGAGTCGGGGATATCCGTTTTGGTTTAAATAGCAATTAATGGGCAGGTGATTGTTCGGTTAAGTTATCTGAATAACCTGCTCGTTCAAGTACTCATCCTCAATAACTCTTTGTAACAAGAGAACAAACTTGAACAACAAATTAACAAGTCATTTAACACCTAGGAAATACAGTTATGAACAAGCCTAGCTTAGACGAGCCTATTTCGACCACCTCTTCTCCTTTTGGTTATAAATGTCGATTAATATAGACTAGAGGGTGGTTAACAGACTAAGCAAATAGAGTCACCAACATCATGCATGAATATATCAAATTCAATTGAAACAATTGGACGTTGAAGTGTCACCCTTCAACAATTCTCAATACTCAAGAACGATAATTGAAAAACCCTTTTAAAACAGTCAAGTCGTATAAGAAGAGCAATCAACGAACACCACAATCACAATAGAAATAAAAATATAAATCCCCTTTCCTTAGCACAAGGATTTAGCTACTCATAATCGAGTAATCAACACAAGTAATCTCAACTAAAGAACTCATATTTAACGATTAGGTTAAAAAAAAAATCTTACGATTGATAAATCTCAAAGTTAAATTCGATAGAAAAGCTTGAATCTGAAAGAAATAATGAAATCCCAATTTAAATATGTGTTCTACAATGAAAAATATGAAGAAAATAAGAAAACATAGAATAAAGGAATGAAAGGAAGGGTTTTGTGTTTTCTGTGCGAAAGAAGATGTCTCGTTCGCGATCCGGATCCAATAAATATAATGAGCACGAGCCACGACATGGGAGAGATGGCAACATGTCGTGGCAGGATACATCTTCACAGCGCGGGCAGCATCACGGTGCGGTAGGATAGGTCTTCACGGCGCGAGCAGCATCACGGCGCGACAAGAGTGTTCGTCACAACGCGGAGCAGCATCACGGGCGCGAAAGGCTCGGTCTTCACGGCACGGTAGGGCAGGATGCTGGGAGTCTCTGTCCAGGTCATGGCATGCAACGCGGCGCGGCACGCGCGCGAGGCAAGGGCGAGCTGCTAGCTTATGTGCACGACTTCACTTCTCGGGCCCGTTTGGGTTCGTTTGGACTCGAAATTTGTCTCTGCTTTTTTCCTTTGTGTTGCCAACGAACTCCTCTATTTAACCATTTTCACTTAGTCCATTTATCATGGAAAACAAATCCTCTCGAGTCTTCTAGCCTGAACACCAACGACGACGAAAAACTGGAAAACGACCGAAAAATACAAGAAAGACAAAAATTAGAGCAAACCATGAAATAAACTACAAAACGAACTAAAAACTGACTAAAATAACTAATATAAGGGAAAAAGAAAGCAAAATGACAACGAAAAATGTAACAAAAATGGGACAAACAACTCCCTCACACTTAAACCTTTTTTCATCCCGAACAAAAAGAAAAGAAAAAAACAAAAACAAGCAAACGAGCATGGACAATAGTTTCAAGTAAGACAAGTATCAAATTAATCAACTTAGTCGAGGAGACTTCCAATAACCAACAACGCATACCTCAACTACAACTCGAATGCTACGCTTTGAAAAGACAATCTCTCAAGCACGATACATATATGCCTCACTCAGTTTCATGCATGAATATGAAATGGGTTCGCTCAAATTGGTCGATCATCGTGCATCAACATAAGCTTGCTTATTGTCTATTCATACTCTAAAACTATCAAAGATCATGAATTGTAAATCAAGAGGACTTCTGGGATTGCAGTGAAGACATTTTGCACATAGGAAATATCAAAATAAAGACAAAGTGACACAAATAAACAATTAAATTCTCGAGCATATAAACAACTCGAATGTCTCACCACCTATCCAAAATCATCATGAAACCAATCGTTGCCATCAAAACTCCACAAAACACTCGCATATGCTCAAGTTGAATTGCAATTCAGTACTCGACTTTTTTTATTTATTTAGGGGGTTTGCTTTTTCCTACCAAAACTGAGACGTAAAGAAGAAATTCTCTAGGTTTAAACATTGGAGGTCATCCAAGTTTCCTAGAGTGGTTTCCCAATACTCATTACTCGGTAAATATATTCAAAAAGTAAGCGGAGTAGAATTCTTTTAGTCTGTCTTGCGAGTTCCCCTCCCCCCCTCCGTCCCCCCCTCCCCCTTTTTTTTTATTGTCAAGCACTCAAAATGCAACTCGAATAAGTTATAAACCTTCTCTAAACACAAATCAGAAAGCACCATCATAATAACAAGTACACTATCAAATATCAAGTAATTCAATCAAATCAATTGACCAGAAATATGGTTCAAGGCTCAACGGGCTACTAATGAAAATATCACTTCAAGGGTCAATAAAAGAGACTAAAACGAGCAATGTGAAAGGAATTCCTCAATTATCTTCACAAATCACTACTTCAATCAATTCATTTTAAAATAGACTCGAAGCAAGTTCTGATCAACAACGAATCCAACCAATATCTCTCAAGAAACAACCAAGGCCCAAACCTTACATAAGGTAAATCAATGTCCAACAAAACAACACATCAAGTCATACAAGTCATGATCATCATCAGATCTCCTCAACATCATCAACAATCCTCCACCAATCTTAAAATTCACCATTGTCCATAATCGCAAAACACACAAACTGACTTAAGAAGAGACAATAAACCAAAGAAAAAAATGAAAAAACCCTAAAAAACACATAGACATGGTCAACCACATAGACACATAATCATGTAAAACCTTCCCCACACATAAAACCGAACAATGTCCCCATTGTCGATCATAAGTGCAAGGAAAGTTAACCGACATAATCAGCCAACATAAAATCAAAGACACTAAACCAAATATGAAAATAAAGGAATGAAAAAGATACAAACGTACAATCACATTAAATAGACGAGTCAATGTGAAGCTGGTGGTGCAGGTGGAGGGTGGAGATAGTCAGACCCCGAACAGCGACGGGCCTCTGTCATCTCAAATATCTCGCCCCATTGGTATCGGGGCAACTCTCTGGAACTCAGCTGAGGAGTCGTAGAGTGGCAGTCTGTATGGCATTCTTTCTTAACACAAGCACGGCCCTACAATGACCTCTTAGCGTGCTCTCGCAAGCACGCTTCCTCAGTGAGCTACTCAATTGCCCTAAGGTACGCATACTCTTTCACCAGCTTCACTTGCGGCTCAGGCTGAGTCTCTCAGGAGGAAATAAAGGTAGATTCCTCCAACACGGTTATGCTCGCCGTTCCTTTCTTCATATCAATAACAGTGCAAGTGGTCGCCATGAATGGTGGTCCGAGGAGAATGGCATGCTCCTTACCATTTTCTTGTACACTCTTCACCTCAAGCTCGAAAAAGTCCATGGGGACTATCAGCTTCCCCACTTGGACAAGAACATCCTCTACAATCCCTACAGGGTGATGGAAGGAGCGATCTGCAAGCTGTAAGCGCATCCTGGTGCACTTCAAACCTCCAAGCCCGAGTCGATGATAAACCGCGGGTGGCATGAGGTTAATTCCTGCTCTTAGATCAATCATCCCCGATCTCTCTTCCCCATTTTTGAAGGCCATAATGATCACGAAGCCTCCGGGGACCTTTTCCTCCTGTGACAAGTTATATTGGAAGACACTTGCCGCTTCGAACACGAGAACCTCATCACTACTCTCGAGCCTCTGCTTATTTGCTGCTACTTCTTTGAAAAATCTCGATACGCCGGTATTTACATGATCACATCAGGAGGAGATAGGTCAATTTGGCCTTAGCCAGTATCACGTGCAGGTCTCAAATCATCATGCGGTCCTTCTCCTCCAAGAGTCGGTTTGAGAAGGGGATTCTAGGTGTGTATGGGTTCTGGGATTTGTGTAAGGTAGGCTCGGGTGGCGGTGTCGCTAGGGATTCTTCCATTCTCTCATGTTTCCTCAAGCTCTCTTTTTCTTCTTTTACCTCTGCGGGCACAATCACAGTAACTGTATTCTCATGCTCCGGTTGAGTTGGCAACTTTTCCTTGCTCAATTCAGTATCAATGCTTCCAACTCGGGTAGCCAATTGTCCCACATTCGTCTCGAGATTCTTAATGGAAGCTACATTGTTCATGGCCCGTTTCTCGTTGTTGGCAAAAAACTAGAGAATCTTATCTAGCATCTCATCTGAACTCGGCGGGCTCGGACCGGCTCCCTGATCTAGTAACACCATCATTTGCCCCCTTTGTTGCTGCTGATGTGGGACAAAGTTTGGACGAGGCTGCTGTTGAACATTGTTTCTGTTTGACCAAGAAAAGTTCGGGTGGTTTTTCCAACAGGGGTTGTACGTGTTTGAGTAGGGGTCGTTTTCGGGGCGATTCTGATAGCCTTGCAACACATTCACCTCAGTATTTTGTACTCTGTGATTCGACTTGAAAGCCGATGGATACACTTCAGACCCGTGATTGTAAACTCCACATGCGCCGCAAACATTCACGGTCATAGTCTGAATCGATGAGGACCCTCTAGCATTTAGCAGCCGTATCTGCTCCGTGAGCTCGGCTATCTATTGGGCCATTACATTGTTTCTCGATCCTACCTCGTAACTGTCGCCCTCTTTCCTCTGATGCTCTTCTGAGATGAGTTCGTGCTCATCGTCTCGAATATATCCAACATCTCTTCGACTATCCTCACTCCGATGTCTCCCTCGGCTGCATTGTCCACCATGTACTACAAGTTTTGGTGGAGAGAGTCGTAGAAGCAATTTTCCAAAATACCTGGGGAGAGATTGTGGTGTGGGCACTGCCTCTGGAGGTCATTAAACCGCTCCCCAAGCCTCATGAAGAGGCTCATTCGGTAGCTGAACGAAAGATACATTTGGGACCAGATTTCTTGGGTCTTCTGGTGAGAGCAGTACTTCCCAACAAACTTTGAATATACTCAGGCCAATTGGTGAGAGAATCTAGTGCAAGGGTCTCGAATCACGCCTTGGCCTGGTCCTTTAGAGTCTCTAGGAAGCACCGCATCTTTAACTGGTCCTTAGTCAGCCTGTGTAGAGGGAACGTCTGGAGGACGTTGTAAACTCCCGGATGAAGTGGAGCAGATCCTCATTTAGAAGGCCATGGAAAGACGGTAGCTGTTTATAATGGACCATCTTCAACTCGTAGTTTCGGGCAGCTTGTCCCAACCGGAGACAAGATGTTATTGGCCCGATCATTGGTTGGGCCATGTCCCGGAGGAGGTCACCAGGAGGTTATTGATCTGCCATGTCTAGGATGCTTCCCTCGGATGATTTGGGAGAATGCTCGCCTCCATCGTGGGATTTGAGAGTAAGATCGTCTAACAACTCTCTCAGGCTCTCGTTGAAGGGTTTGTTGATTTGAGATGGTATACGTCCACTCCTGGTACGCATACACTCAAACAAACAACGGGTTACGAGAACCAATGATATACGAAAGAAACTAAAATGGAAACAAAAACAATGAAAGAACTAACACCTTACAAAGAAAAAGAAACAAAGAGAAACACAGAAACACGAAATCTCCAACAATAAGAGAAACACAAAAAATAAAGTGAATAATTGCACAAAATG
This sequence comes from Striga hermonthica, assembly GCA_902706635.1. NCBI lineage: Eukaryota > Viridiplantae > Streptophyta > Magnoliopsida > Lamiales > Orobanchaceae > Striga > Striga hermonthica. The sequence goes on along the minus strand of CACSLK010010870.1, from coordinate 48,724 downwards.
CGTCTTTAACCTTCTCCGGCAACGACACCAATTTGTTTTAAATATTTTTATCGGAGTAGAATCAAAAGATTCAAACACCGGGTCGTGTCTCTCGAGGAAGGTTAGCCGGATTATTCTGTACGTTTACTCAACCACACAGAAAGAAATAAAACTCCTTAACATATTAATTCAGAGATTGGTTTTGGTTTTAATTATCAACTACTAAAGGAATTCAAATAAAGCAATAAAAATAGCAAGCAACGACGCAGAACAAGTAGGATTTAAGAAGCTAGGGATTCGGGGATATCCGTTTTGGTTTGAATTGCAATTAATGGGCAAGTGATTGTTCGGTTAAGTGATCTGAATAACCTATTCGTCAAGTACTCATCCTTAATAACTCTTCGTAACAAGAGAACAAACTTGAACGATAAATTAACAAGTCATTTAACACCTAGGCAATACAATTACAACCAAGCCTAGCTTAGACGAGCCTATTTCAACCGACTACTCCCTTTTCGGTTCTAAGAGTCGATTAATATAAAGTAGAGGGTGGTTAACCATCTAATCAAATAGAGTAACCAACATCATGCACGAATAATTCAAATTCAATTGAAAACAATTGGACGTTGAAGTGTCACCTTTCAACAATTCTCAATACTCAAGAATGATAATTGAAAAACCCTTTTAAACGATCCACTCGTATAAAAAGAACAATCAATGAACACCACAATCACAATCAAAATAAAAAAATTAATCCCCTATTCCTAGCATAAAGATGTAGCTACTCATAATCGAGTAATCAACATAAGCAATCCCAATCAAAGAACTCATATTTAACGATTAAGTTAAAAGAAAAATCTTACGATTGATAAATCTCAAAGTTGAATTTGATAGACAAGCTTGAATATGAATGCAATAATGAAATCCCAACTTAAATCTATGTTATCTGATGAAAAATTCGAAAAAATATGAAACGATAGAGTAAAGGAACGAAAGAAAGGGTTTTTGTGTTTTTTGTGCGAGAGAAGATATCTCGTTCGCGATCCGAATCCAATATATAAAATAAGCACGAGCCACGGCGCGGGAGAGATGGCAGCATGGTGTGGCAAGATACATCTTCGCGGCGCGGGCAACATCATGGCACGGCAGGATAGGTCTTCGAGGTGCGGGCAGCATCACGGCGCGACAGAGTGCTCGTTGCGGCACGGGGCAACATCACGGGCGCGGCAGGGCAGGATGCTGGGAGTCTTTGTCGAGGTCATTGCATGCGTCACGGCGCGGCACGCGCGCGAGGCCTGGTGAGCTGCTGGCTTATGTGCACGACTTCACTTCTGTGTGTTGCCAACGAACTCCTCTATTTAACCATGTTCACCTGATCCATTTAACATGGAAAAATAATCTTCTCGAGTCTTCTAACCTGCAGACCAACGACGACGAAAACCCAGAAAATGACCGAAAAACACAAGAAAGACAAAAAATAGAGCAAACCACGAAATTAACTACAAAACGAACTAAAAATCGACTAAAAGACCTAATATGGGGGAAAAAGAAATTCAAAATGACAATAAAAAATGTAACATAAATGGGTCAAACAAACACCTTTGGGACTCTAAAACTGCAGCAAATACTTTTATATAAAAAGTTTATCACTTTTTCCTCCGTAATTTAGGCCAAAGGTTCAGCCTCCACCCATTTTGTAAAGTAATCGACTGCCATAATCTAGAGTTTTCTCTTTCTTGTTCCCTGCGACATCGGTCCCACCAAGTCGACACTCCATTGCATGAATGGAATAGGGGCACTCATCATCGTCATCGTCTCTGCGGGTTGGTGATTGAGTGGACCATGCTTCTGACATTGTAAACACTTATTCCCCATTGCCTTTGTGTCCTTCTTCATTGTTGGCAAAAATACCCCTCTTGGAATATCTTTTCCATCAAGACCCTACCTTGTTGTGATCACTACAACATCCATCGTGTACCTTCTTAAGTACATATCAATCTTCCTCTCTTATTACACATCGTAAATGTGGTCCTGCAAACGACATTTTCTCTAAATTTCCCTTGTGCTTGAAAAATCTCCTTATCACCTTCACAACACCCACTCTCAACTCCTTCAGTATCGAGGATCTCCAGTCCTCGGCTTCTTCAATTTTTTCTACCTCGGCTCGACTTCACTCTTCCCCATATTCAATAGGGTGACACTCCTACTCTTGCAATCCACCAAATATTAGGCGATCTTTGATAATAAATTTGCTCAAATGTTTTCTCCTCGAGGTATTTGCATTAACTCGAAAGAGCTAAACTCCCCTTGCAACTTTTTCATCTCATCGACATACTTCTACAGTCTGTCCTCCTTAATCTCGAAACCCTCTTGAATTTCCTGACCACCAATTGCTATTCCAAATGTACATGTATTTTTTGAGCAGTTCCAGTTATAGCTAACCGTAATCACTTGATAATCGCCTCTGTAAAGCCCCACTTTTATTTACCGAAAATCAGAATAAATTTTTCAAATTTATTTCAAAACCATTGGCGACGCTACTCATTTAAAAAAAAATAAAAAATTCATCGATAGTCATCATTGTTCAATCATAAATTTATTCCCCATACGGGTTCATCAATAATGTCAACACCCAAACCAAATTTCACCAAATCTATGGAGCACCTCCTTATCAATATTCAAAATCATGCATGATAAACATAAATACAGCTCAATATGCGGAAGTGATATTAAATAATAATTCTGTCAATAGTGACCGACCACCACTCGCATCCCTCTGCCGTGCCGCAAACACTAACCTGAATCCATGAAGAGCAGATGGGGATAAGCACAAATAGAAATCGTAGTGCTCACCACTATGTAGTAAATAACAACATAACATAACAAGGGTATGGTCACAACATGATTATAAATCAATTCACCATGTCTCATCTCCAATCAAAACACCAATAATCTCACTCATGTGCACATCTTTCATTAGCCAATGAAGGACATACAGCTCTCAATAATAGGAGTGCATATCGAAGGACATACAACTCTCAATGGTATGGCTTTACATAAGGACTTACGCACCTCACAAGGGTACGGCCATATCAGGACTTAGGGAGACTGCCTCACACGGCACCATCAAAGGACATACAACTCTCATCGATGGGGACAACTGTTCGAAGGACATCCAACTCACATCGAATGTTACACAAATTTACAAGCATGAATTAATAATACCAATCCATTACAAACAAATTATTTACGGCATAGCAAATTTTATAAGTAAAACCAACCTGGTGACGGTTGATAAAGAAATTAACCAGAAAATTGTAGGTGATTGAGACACTGCTCGTCAGAGACCTACATAAGTCAAGACAGCCCCATAAGCAACTATCTCGACTCTATACAGATAACGAGAATTACACTTAGTCGAATCACATCGACTAAGAAACTCGTGAAAGTTGTGGAGTTGGAACATTAGGACGACTCCTAGACTTAACCAACCAATTATTACATCATATAACAACAGACAATGAAGGTTTGACACAAAAACGGGGTCAACAGATCAAGGCTTTGCCATCAAAACCAACCGGTGAAAAAAATGTTAAAAAGGACTAGTTCAAAATGACAAGAATAGGACCGTAAGGAGTTAGGCATGGACTTTTCAATTCAAATTTTAACAGCATATAGAAGACTGGCAAACACACATTTTCACCAAAGGAAAACTCCTAAACATGCTCCTAACCATTTTAAATAGGTTAAGCAAAATCTGACCAGAAAAACAAATTAAATCATTTAAAATAACTACAGTCCGAATTTAAATTTGAAATTTTTACACCAGCAAGATATCATGAAGAACATAAACATATCCAAAACTTAGCCATTTTGGACGAGAACTCGATTTTATATGAATTTATTATGAAACAGCCCAGAAACGGTTTTCGAGTTTTGACGACGCTACATGCCATATAAAAATCTCAAATTTTAGCTACAAGTAGTTTATCAACAATATAACCACATATCCAAAAATTAGTTCGACAATTTTTCAAATTGACGGCAATCACTTTGATATCCAAATGGCAATTATGTATCAACAATTTCACAAATACTTATCTAAGGCACATAATCAATTCGAATCTCACACGGTCAGCAATAACAACACATATACGAGCACTTAAACACATATAGGGGAGAAATAAATAAGTCGAGGTTCAGCCCGGGTACCGTTCTCGGGACGGGGTATGAGAAACGAGCAACATAAGGGTCGTACGGTTTGCTATGCACGCACGGGAGAGCCTGCGGGTAAGCTGGGACCGGCCTGCGGGCAGCGAGGGCTTGCAAGGACAGCGACAAAAGACTCGATTCTCGTTGGGATAAGCGACACACAAACACCGAACAAGCACGGCTTGCCGATGGGATCACGGGACAACAACAAAGGCAGTGGTTGTGCACGACTAACGCCACTGCGGTGGTCTGAGCGCGTGTTCAGTAGCGATAGGGATGACCTATGTGATGGTGGCTGTAACGCCCCACTTTTATTAGCCAAAATTTAGGATAAATTTTTCAAATATATTTCAAAACAATACCTGAGGCATTACTCATTTTCAAAACCAATATCAAAATCCAAACAATCATCAATACTCAATCCTCAGTACTCATTTATCAATAATCAATAATCCAACAATAGTTCAGTTCAATGATCGATAACCAATTTAATTATCCAATACTCATACAAGCCTAGGGAATACATTCCCTACCAATAATTCAGTAATGCATAAATAACTTAAATCAGTTCAACACTGCGGAAGCATATAACAAATAAAAAGACCACCACTCGCATCCTTCCGCCGTGCCCGCGTATACTAACCTGCATCCATAAAGAGCAGGTGGGGATGAGCACAAGAAGAATAGTAGTGCTCACCACTATGCACGTACATAACAACATAATATAACAAGGGTATGGTCACAGCATGAACATAAATCAATCAACATGTCACATCTCCAATCACAAACACCAATTTCATTACTCATGTGTACACACCTATCATTAGACTACCGCTGTCCTGTTCGAGGGAACGCCATGTGACATAGCTCGTCAACCAGACAATAGGAGTACATGTCGAAAGCACGCCATGTGACTTAGTTCGACACGCACATCGAAGGCACGCCATGTGACTTAGTCCAATATGGCCTTTCATTAGGTCTTAAGGAGACTGCCACACAAGGGCACCGTATTACATCGACGGGGACAACCGTACCGACGGCCGTAACAGCTCACATCGATAGGCTACATGGTTCACATGCATACATTGATCATACCAATTTCAACAAAAACATAAACAACTTACGACATAGCAATTTAAAAAAGACCCACCTGGATACCGAGATATAGCCAAACATAGGGTTGAAGGAATTATGGCAAAATTTCAGCTCGAAGAACCTACAACAATTATGATAGCCTATCAACTGACTATCAACTACAAAACAACACACAAGACACATATACTTAGTCGAAATTATATCGACTAAGTGCCTCGAGGATTCCTTGACTGAGTTAAGTACTTTAGAGTGACTACTAGACCTGAACACAACTCAAATACCTCAAATATTACACATAAATCATGCCATCATCAATAAAATTCAACCCGAACCTAGACAACGGATAACCGAGCATTAAGACTCCAAAAACAAACCAAATTCAGAATCCAGAGTTAGACTAAACCAATCCACCTGAAACTTTACTACATCAGATAGAATACAAAAGCACATAACCTCACCAAGTTTCAGCCCTAAATTCATACGGGAGCATTTTCAAATAATTAAAGCAAAAATAGTGTCAAAATCCGACGTTAACAGTTCATATAGCTACACTTTGAATTGTAATATAAAATTTTGGCACAACACAAAATAACACATAATACATACTCCTTAATGTTTCAGCTAAAAATTCCAAGTGTACGATTTTTAACAAATTTTACAAGATTCGGACCAGAAGCCGATTTAAATAATTAAAATAGCTACAGATGGAGTTTCAACTAGAAAATTTATACAAATTACAAAATTATCATAGGACATCATATATAAAATTTCACAGCATTCGGACAATCACACGATTTATCATGAATTAATTACGATTCAGCAGCATGCTCGGTTAAAAAAGTTCATAACTCATGATATACACATCGAAACGGCCTCAAACCAAACCCAATAAATCAAGGACTGCAATCAAGGACCCTATAACTCTAGTATTTCCACGAAAACTACCACTCGAACTCAGTTCGATAAATAACCAAAGTGACTGCAATCACTTTGATATCCAAATCGCATATACATATCAAAATTCATACAAACACATATCCAAGGCATGTAATTAAC
>CACSLK010010817.1:6125-18658 GCA_902706635.1 Striga hermonthica | reverse complement strand
GTAAGCAACGTCTCCGAAAAGACTTGTTTTCGAACACGACATCATTATTTGATGTGGATAACATGTATTTATCGCCCCATCGTATTTTGATGCAAAATGATACAAGTTTAAGAAAGTCGAGGAAAATAAAGGTAAATAGGGCAAGTACGACAATGTAAGCAACTTCTTTGGAAAGGCTTGTTTTCTAACACGACACCATTATTTGATGTGGATAACATATATTTATCGCCCCATTGTGTTTTGAAGCAAAATCGTACACGTTTAAAAAAGTCGAGAAAAATAAGGGTAAATAGAGGCAAGAACGAAAAATGTAAGCAACGTCTCCGGAAAGACTTGTTTCGAATACGACACCATTATTTGATGTGGATAACATATATTTATCGCCCTATCTTGTTTTGAAGAAAAATCGTCCACGTTTAAAAAAGTCGAGGAAAATAAGGGTAAATAGGGGCAAGAAGACTTGTTTTCGAACACGACACCATTATTTGATGTGGATAACATATATTTATCGCCCCATCGTGTTTTGAAGCAAAATCTTACATGTTTAAAGAAGTCGAGGAAATTAAGGGTAAATAGGGACAAGAATGAAAAATGTAAGCAACGACTCCGGAAAGACTTATTTTCAAACACGACACCATTATTTGATGTGGATAACATATATTTATCGCCCCATCGTGTTTTGAAGCAAAATCGTACACCTTTAAAAAAGTCGAGGAAAATAAGGGTAAATAGGGGCAAGAACAAAAAAAGTAATCAACGTTTCTGGAAGACTTGTTTTCGAACACGGCACCATTCTTTGATGTGGATAACATATATTTATCGCCCCATCGTGTTTTGAAGCAAAATCGTACAAATTTAAAAAAGTCGAGAAAAATAAGGGTAGATAGGGGCAAGAATGAAAAATGTAAGCAACGTCTCCGGAAAGACTTGTTTTCGAACACAGCACCATTATTTGACGTGGATAATATATATTTATTGCCCCAGCGTGTTTCGAAGCAAAATCGTACATTTTTAGAAAAGTCGAGAAAAATAAGGGTAAATAGGGGCAAGAACGAAAAAGTAAGCAACGTCTCCGGAAAGACTTTTTTTCGAACACGGCACCATTGTTTTATGTGGATAACTTATATTTATCGCCCCCATCGTGTTTTGAAGCAAAATCGTACAAATTTTAAAAATTCGAGAAAAATAAGGGTAAATAGGGGCAAGAATGAAAAATGTAAGCAACGTCTCCGGAAAGACTTGTTTTCGAACACACAACAATAATTTGACATGGATAACATATATTTATCGCCCCATCGTACTTCGAAGAAAAATCGTACATTTTTAGAAAAGTCAAGAAAAATAAGGGTAAATAGGGGCAAGAACGAAAATGTAAGCAACATCTCTGGAAAGACTTGTTTTCGAACACGACACCATTGTTTTATGTGGATAACTTATATTTATCGCCCCCATCGTGTTTTGAAGCAAAATCGGACACGTATAAAAAAGTCGAGGAAAATAAGGGTAAATAGGAGCAAGGGCGAAAAATGTAAGAAACGCCTCCGGAAAGACTTGTTTTCGAACACGACACCATTATTTGATGTGGATAACATATATTTATCACACCATCGTGTTTTGAAGCAAAAATCGTACACGTTTAAAAAAGTCGAGGAAAATAAGGGTAAATACGGGCAAGAATGAAAATGTAAGCAACGTCTCCGGAAAGACTTGTTTTCGAACACGGAACCATTATTTGATGTGGATAACATATATTTATCGCCCCATCGTGTTTTGAAGCAAAATCGTGCATGTTTAAAAAAAGTCGAGGAAAATAAGGGTAAATAGGAGCAAGAACGAAAAATGTAAGCAACGTCTCCGGAAAGACTTAATTTCGAACACGGCACCATTATTTGATGTGGATAACTTATATTTATTGCCTCAACGTATTTTGAAGCAAAATCGTACACGTTTAAAAAGGTCTAGGAAAATAAGGGTAAATAGGGGCAAGAACGAAAAATGTAAGCAACTTCTATGGAAAGACTTGCTTTCGAACACGACACCAATATTTAATGTGGATAAATTTATCGCCCCATCGTGTTTTTAAGCAAAATCGTACACGTTTAAAAAAGTCGAGGAAAATAAGGGTAAATAGGGGCAAGGACAAAAAATGTAAGCAACGTCTCCGGAAAGACTTGTTTCGAAGACGACACCATTATTCGATGTCGATAACATATATTTATCGCCCCATCGTGTTTTGAAGCAAAATCGTACACATTTAAAAAAGGCGAGAAAAATAATGGTAAATATGGGCAAGAATGAAAAGTGTAAGCAACGTCTCCGGAAAGACTTGTTTTCGAACGCGGCACCATTATTTGACGTGGATAACATATATTTATCGCCCCATCGTATTTCGAAGCAAAATCGTACATTTCTAGAAAAGTCAAGAATAATAAGGGTAAATAGGGGCAAAAACGAAAATGTAAGCAACATCTCCAGAAAGACTTGTTTTCGAACACGGCACCATTGTTTTATGTGGATAACTTATATTTATCGCCCCCATCGTGTTTTGTAGCAAAATCGGACACGTTTAAAAAAGTGGGGGAAAATAAGGGTAAATAGGAGCAAGGGCGAAAAATGTAAGAAACGTCTCCGGAAAGACTTGTTTTCGAACACGACACCATTATTTGATGTGGATAACATATATTTATCACACCATCGTGTTTTGAAGCAAAAATCGTACACGTTTAAAAAAGTCGATGAAAACAAGGGTAAATACGGGCAAGAATGAAAATGTAAGCAACATCTCCGGAAAGACTTGTTTTCGAACACGGCACCATTATTTGATGTGGATAACATATATTTATCGCCCCATCGTGTTTTGAAGCAAAATCGTGCATGTTTAAAAAAAGTCAAGGAAAATAAGGTTAAATAGGGGCAAGAACGAAAAATGTAAGCAACGTCTCCGGAAAGACTTAATTTCGAACACGGCACCATTATTTGATGTGGATAACTTATATATATTGCCTCAACGTATTTTGAAGCAAAATCGTACACGTTTAAAAAGGTCAATGAAAATAAGGGTAAATAGGGGCAAAAACGAAAAATGTAAGCAACTTCTCTGGAAAGACTTGCTTTCGAACACGACACCAATATTTAATGTGGATAAATTTATCACCCCATCGTGTTTTTAAGCAAAATCGTACACGTTTAAAAAAGTCGAGGAAAATAAGGGTAAATAGGGGCAAGGACAAAAAATGTAAGCCACGTCTCCGGAAAGACTTGTTTCGAAGACGACACCATTATTTGATGTCGATAACATATATTTATCGCCCCATCGTGTTTTGAAGCAAAATCGTACACATTAAAAAAAGGCGAGAAAAATAAGGGTAAATAAGGGCAAGAACGAAAAATGTAATCAACGTCTCCGGAAAGACTTGTTTTCGAAATCGGCACAATTATTTGATGTGGATAACAGATATTTATTGCCCCATCGTGTTTTGAAGCAAAATCGTACACGTTTAAAAAAGTTGAGGAAAAATAAGGGTAAATACGGGCAAGACTGAAAATGTAAGCAACGTCTCCGAAAAGACTTGTTTTCGAACACGACACCATTATTCGATGTGGATAAGATACATTTATCGCCCCATCGTGTTTTGAAGCAAAATTCGTACACGTTTAAAAAAGTCGAGGAAAATAAGGGTAAATAGGGACAAGAACGAAAAATGTAAGCAACATCTCTGGAAAGACTTGTTTTTTAACACGACACCAATATTTGACTTGGATAACAGATATTTATCGTCCCATCGTGTTTTGAAGCATAATCGTACACGTTTAAAAAAGTCGAGGAAAATAAGGGTAAATAGGGCATGAACGAAAAATGCAAGTAACGTCTACGGAAAGACTTGTTTTCAAACACGGCACCATTATTTGATGTGTATGACATATATTTATCACCCCATCGTGTTTTGACAAAAATTGTACACGTTTAAAAAAGTTGAGGAAAATAAGGGTAAATAAGGGATAGACAAAAAATGTAAGTAACGTCTCCGGAAAGACTTGTTTTCGAACACGGCACCATTATTTGATGTGGGTAACATAAATTTATCGCCCCATCGTGTTTTGATGTAAAATAGTACATGTTTAAAAAAGTCAAGAAAAATAAGGGTAAATAGGGGCAAGAACAAAAAATGTAAGCAACGTCTCCGAAAAGACTTGTTTACGAACACGGCACCATTATTTGATGTGGATAACTTATATTTATCGCCTCATCGTGTTTTGAAGCAAAATCGTAAACGTTTAAAAAAGTCAAGGGAAATAAGGGTAAATAGGGGCAAGAACGAAAAATGTAAGCAACGTCTCCAGAAAGACTTGTTTTCGAACACGGAACCATTATTTGATGTGAATAACATATATTTATCGCCCCATCGTGTTTTGAAGCAAAATCGTACACATTTAAAAAAGTCGAAAAAAATAAGGGAAAATAGGGGCAAGAATGAAAAATGTAAGCAACGTCTCCGGAAAGACTTCTTTTCGAACTCGGCACCATTATTTGACGTGGATAACATATATTTATCGCCCCATCGTGTTTTGAAGCAAAATCATACATTTTTAAAAAAATCGAGAAACATAAGGGTAAATAGGGGCAAGACGTCTCCGAAAAGACTTGTTTTCAAACACGGCACCATTGTTTTATGTGGATAACTTATATTTATCGCCCTCATCGTGTTTTGAAGCAAAATCGTACACCTTTAAAAAAGTCAAGGAAAAAATAAGGGTAAATAGGGGCAAGAACGAAAAATGTAATCAACGTCTCTGGAAAGACTTGTTTTCGAACACAGCACCATTATTTGATGTGAATAACATATATTTATCGCCCCATCGTGTTTTGAAGCAAAATTGTACACATTTAAAAAAGTCGAGAAAAATATGGATAAATAGGGGCAAGAATGAAAAATGTAAGCAACGTCTCTAGAAAGACTTGTTTTCGAACTCGACACCATTATTTGACGTGGATAACAAATATTTATCGCCCCATCGTGTTTTGAAGCAAAATCGTACATTTTTAAAAAAGTCGAGAAAAATAAGGGTAAATAGGGGCAAGAACGAAAATGTAAGCAACTCCGGAAAGACTTGTTTTCGAACACGGCACCATTGTTTTATGTGGATAACTTATATTTATCGCCACCATCGTGTTTTGAAGCAAAATCGTACACGTTTAAAAAGTCGAGGAAAATAAGGGTAAATAGGAGCAAGGGCGAAAAATGTAAGCAACGTCTCCGGAAAGACTTGTTTTCGAACACGGCACCATTATTTGATGTGGATAACATATATTTATCGCCCCATCGTGTTTTGAAGCAAAATCGTGCATGTTTAAAAAAAGTCGAGGAAAATAAGGGTAAATAGGGGCAAGAACGAAAAATGTAAGCAACGTCTCTGGAAAGACTTGTTTTCAAACACGACACCATTATTTGATGTGGATAACTTATATTTATCGCCTCATTGTGTTTTGAAGCAAAATTGTACACGTTTAAAAAAGTCAAGGAAAATAAGGGTAAATAGGGACAAGAACGAAAAATGTAAGCAACGTCTCTGGAAAGACTTGCTTTCGAACATGACACCAATATTTAATGTGGATAACTTAAATTTATTGCCCCATCGTGTTTTTAAGCAAAATCGTACACGTTTAAAAAAGTCGAGAAAAATAAGGGTAAATAGGGGCAAGGACGAAAAATGTAAGCAACGTCTCCGGAAAGACTTGTTTCGATGACGACACCATTATTTGATGTGGATAACATATATTTATCGCCCCATCGTGTTTTGAAGCAAAATCGTACACATTAAAAAAGGCGAGAAAAATAAGGGTAAATAAGGGGAAGAACGAGAAATGTAATCAACGTCTCCGGAAAGACTTGTTTTCGAACTCGGCACAATTATTTGATGTGGATAACATATATTTATTGCTCCATCGTGTTTTGAAAATAGTACACGTTTAAAAAAGTTGAGGATAATAAGGGTAAATACGGGCAAGAACGAAAATGTAAGCAACGTTTCCGGAAAGACTTGTTTTCGAACACGACACCATTATTTGATGTGGATAAGATATATTTATCGCCCCATCGTGTTGTGAAGCAAAATTCGTAAACGTTTAAAAAATTCGAGGAAAATAAGGGTAAATAGGGGCAAGAACGAAAAATGTAAGCAACATCTCTGTAAAGACTTGTTTTCGAACACGGCACCAATATTTGACGTGGATAACAGATATTTATCGTCCCATCATGTTTTGAAGCAAAATCGTACACGTTTGAAAAGGTCGAGGAAAATAAGGGTAAATAGGGGCAAGGACGAAAAATGTAAGCAACGTCTCCGGAAAGACTTGTTTTCGAACACGACACCATTATTTAATGTGGATAACATATATTTATCGCCCCATCGTGTTTTGAAGCAAAATCGTACACATTTAAAAAAGTCGAGGAAAATAAGGGTAAATAAGGGCAAGAACGAAAATGTAATCAACGTCTCCAGAAAGACTTGTTTTTTAACACGGCACCAATATTTGACGTGGATAACAGATATTTATCGTCCCATCGTGTTTTGAAGAAAAATCGTACACGTTTAAAAAAGTCGAGGAAAATAAGGGTAAATAGGGCATGAACGAAAAATGCAAGTAACGTCTCCGGAAGGACTTGTTTTCAAACACGGCACCATTATTTGATGTGTATGACATATATTTATCACCCCATTGTGTTTTGAAAAAAAATTGTACACGTTTAAAAAAGTTGAGGAAAATAAGGGTAAATAAGGGATAGACCAAAAAATGTAAGCAACGTCTCCGGAAAGACTTGTTTTCGAACACGGCACCATTATTTGATGTGGGTAACATAAATTTATCGCCCCATCGTGTTTTGATGCAAAATAGTACATGTTTAAAAAAGTCGAGAAAAATAAGGGTAAATAGGGGCAAGAACGAAAAATGTAAGCAACGTCTCCGGAAAGACTTGTTTACGAACACGACAACATTATTTGATGTGGATAACTTATATTTATAGCCTCATCGTGTTTTGAAGCAAAATCGTACACGTTTATAAAAATCAAGGAAAATAAGGGTAAATAGGGGCAAGAACGAAAAATGTAAGCAACGTCTCCAGAAAGACTTGTTTTCGAACACGGAACAATTATTTGATGTGAATAACATATATTTATCGCCCCATCGTGTTTTGAAGCAAAATCGTAGACATTTAAAAAAGTCGAAAAAATAAGGTTAAATAGGGGCAAGAATGAAAAATGTAAGCAACGTCTCCGGAAAGACTTGTTTTCGAACTCGGCACCATTATTTGACGTGGATAACATATATTTATCGCCCCATCGTGTTTTGAAGCAAAATCGAACATTTTTAAAATAGTCGAGAAAAATAAGGGTAAATAGGGGCAAGAACAAAAATGTAAGCAACGTCTCCGAAAAGACTTGTTTTCAAACACGGCACCATTGTTTTATGTGGATAACTTATATTTATCGCCCTCATCGTGTTTTGAAGCAAAATCGTACACCTTTAAAATAGTCGAGGAAAATAAGGGTAAATAGGGGCAAGAACGAAAAATGTAATCAACGTCTCTGGAAAGACTTGTTTTCGAACACAGCACCATTATTTGATGTGAATAACATATATTTATCACCCCATCGTGTTTTGAAGCAAAATCGTGCATGTTTAAAAAAAGTCAAGGAAAATAAGGGTAAATAGGGGCAAAAACGAAAAATGTAAGCAACGTCTCTGGAAAGACTTTTTTTCAAACACGACACCATTATTTGATGTGGATAACTTATATTTATCGCCTCATTGTGTTTTGAAGCAAAATCGTACACGTTTAAAAAAGTCAAGGAAAATAAGGGTAAATAGGGACAAGAACGAAAAATGTAAGCAACGTCTCTGGAAAGACTTGCTTTCGAACATGACACCAATATTTAATGTGGATAACTTAAATTTATCGCCCCATCGTGTTTTTAAGCAAAATCGTACACATTTAAAAAAGGCAAGAAAAATAAGGGTAAATAAGGGGAAGAACGAGAAATGTAATCAACGTCTCCGGAAAGACATGTTTACGAACTCGGCACAATTATTTGTTGTGGATAACAGATATTTATTGCCCCATCGTGTTTTGAAAATCGTACACGTTTAAAAAAGTTGAGGATAATAAGGGTAAATACGGGCAAGAACGAAAATGTAAGCAACGTCTCCGGAAAGACTTGTTTTTGAACACGGCACCATTATTTGATGTGGATAAGATATATTTATCGCCCATCGTGTTGTGAAGCAAAATTCGTAAACGTTTAAAAAATTCGAGGAAAATAAGGGTAAATAGGGGCAAGAACGAAAAATGTAAGCAACATCTCCGTAAAGACTTGTTTTTGAACACGGCACCAATATTTGACGTGGATAACAGATATTTATCGTCTCATCGTGTTTTGAAGCAAAATCGTACACGTTTAAAAAAGTCGAGCAAAATAAGGGTAAATAGGGGCAAGGACGAAAAATGTAAGCAACGTCTCCGGAAAGACTTGTTTTTGAACACGACACCATTATTTAATGTGGACAACATATATTTATCGCCCCATCGTGTTTTGAAGCAAAATCATACACATTTAAAAAAGTCGAGGAAAATAAGGGTAAATAAGGGCAAGAACGAAAATGTAATCAACGTCTCCAGAAAGACTTGTTTTTTTAACACGGCACAATTATTTGACGTGGATAACAGATATTTATCGTCCCATCGTGTTTTGAAGAAAAATCGTACACGTTTAAAAAAGTCGAGGAAAATAAGGGTAAATAGGGCATGAACGAAAAATGCAAGTAACGTCTCTGGAAAGACTTGTTTTCAAACACGGCACCATTATTTGATGTGTATGACATATATTTATCACCCCATTGTGTTTTGAAGAAAAATTGTACACGTTTAAAAAAGTTGAGGAAAATAAGGGTAAATAAGGGATAGACCGAAAAATGTAAGCAACGTCTCCGGGAAAGACTTGTTTTAGAACACGGCACCATTATTTGATGTGGGTAACATAAATTTATCGCCCCATCGAGTTTTGATGCAAAATAGTACATGTTTAAAAAAGTCGAGAAAAATAAGGGTAAATAGGGACAAGAACGAAAAATGTAAGCAACAACTCCGGAAAGACTTGTTTACGAACACGACACCATTATTTGATGTGGATAACTTATATTTATCGCCTCATCGTGTTTTGAAGCAAAATCGTACACGTTTAAAAAAGTCAAGGAAAATAAGGGTAAATAGGGGCAAGAACGAAAAATGTAAGCAACGTCTCCAGAAAGACTTGTTTTTGAACACGGAACCATTATTTGATGTGAATAACATATATTTATCGCCCCATCGTGTTTTGAAGCAAAATCGTACACATTTAAAAAAGTCGAAAAAAATAAGGGTAAATAGGCGCAAGAATGAAAAATGTAAGCAACGTCTCCGAAAAGACTTGTTTTCGAACTCGGAACCATTATTTGACGTGGATAACATATATTTATCGCCCCATCGTGTTTTGAAGCAAAATCGAACATTTTTAAAAAAGTCGAGAAAAATAAGGGTAAATAGGGGCAAGAACGAAAATGTAAGCAACGTCTCCGAAAAGACTTGTTTTCAAACACGACACCATTGTTTTATGTGGATAACTTATATTTATCGCCCTCATCGTGTTTTAAAGCAAAATCGTACACCTTTAAAAAAGTCGAGGAAAATAAGGGTAAATAGGGGCAAGAACAAAAAATGTAATCAACGTCTCTGGAAAGACTTTTTTTCGAACACAGCACCATTATTTGATGTGAATAACATATATTTATCGCCCCATCGTGTTTTGAAGCAAAATCGTACACATTGAAAAAAGTCGAGAAAAATATGGGTAAATAGGGGCAAGAATGAAAAATGTAAGCAACGTCTCCAGAAAGACTTGTTTTCGAACTCGGCACCATTATTTGACGTGGATAACAAATATTTATCGCCCCATCGTGTTTTGAAGCAAAATCGTACATTTTCAAAGAAGTCGAGAAAAATAAAGGTAAATAGGGGCAAGAACGAAAATGTAAGCAACGTCTCCGGAAAGACTTGTTTTCGAACACGGCACCATTGTTTTATGTGGATAACTTATATTTATCGCCCCCATCGTGTTTTGAAGCAAAATCATACACATTTAAAAAAGTCGAGGAAAATAAGGGTAAATAAGAGCAAGGGAGAAAAATGTAAGCAACGTCTCCGGAAAGACTTGTTTTCGAACACGGCACCATTATTTGATGTGGATAACATATATTTATCGCCCCATCGTGTTTTGAAGCAAAATCGTGCATGTTTAAAAAAAGTCGAGGAAAATAAGGGTAAATAGGGGCAAGAACGAAAAATGTAAGCAACGTCTCTGGAAAGACTTGTTTTCAAACACGACACCATTATTTGATGTGGATAACTTATATTTATCGCCTCATTGTGTTTTGAAGCAAAATCGTACACGTTTAAAAAAGTCGAGGAAAATAAGGGTAAATAGGGGCAAGAACGAAAAATGTAAGCAACATCTCCGTAAAGACTTGTTTTCGAACTCGGCACCAATATTTGACGTGGATAACAGATATTTATCGTCCCATCGTGTTTTGAAGATAAATCGTACACGTTTAAAAAAGTCGAGGAAAATAAGGGTAAACAGGGGCAAGGACGAAAAATGTAAGCAACGTCTCCGGAAAGACTTGTTTTCGAACACGACACCATTATTTAATGTGGATAACATATATTTATCGCCCCATCGTGTTTTGAAGCAAAATCGTACACATTTAAAAAAGTCGAGGAAAATAAGGGTAAATAAGGGCAAGAACGAAAATGTAATCAACGTCTCCAGAAAGACTAGTTTTCGAACTCGGCACCATTATTTGATGTGGATAACAGATAAATATCGTCCCATCGTGTTTTGAATGAAAATTTGTACACATTTAAAAAAGTCGAGGAAAATAAGGGTAAATAGGGGCAAGAATGAAAAATGTAAGCAACATCTCCGTAAAGACTTGTTTTCGAACATGGCACCATTATTTGACGTGGATAACAAATATTTATCGTCCCATCGTGTTTTGAAGTAAAATCGTACACGTTTAAAAAAGCCGAGAAAAATAAGGGTAACTAGAAGCAAGAACGAAAATGTAAGCAACATCTCCAGAAAGACTTGTTTTCGAACACGGCACCATTACTTTATGTGGATAACATATATTTATCGCCCCATCGTGTTGTGAAGCAAAATCGTACACGTTTAAAAAAGACGAGAAAAATAAGGGTAAATAGGGGCAAGAACGAAAAATGTAAGCAACGTCTCCGGAAAGACTTGTTTTCGAATACGACACCATTATTTGATGTGGATAACTTATATTTATCGCCTCATAGTGTTTTGAGGCAAAATCGTACACGTTTAAAAAAGTCAAGGAAAATAAGGGTAAATAGGGGCAAGAACGAAAAATGTAAGCAACGTCTCTGGAAAGACTTGCTTTCGAACATGACACCAATATTTAATGTGGATAACTTAAATTTATCGCCCCATCGTGTTTTTAAAGAAAATCGTACACGTTTAAAAAAGTCGAGGAAAATAAGGGTAAATAGGGGCAAGGACGAAAAATGTAAGCAACGTCTCCGGAAAGACTTGTTTCGATGACGACACCATTATTTGATGTGGATAACATATATTTATCGCCCCATCGTGTTTTGAAGCAAAATCGTACATGGGTAAATAAGGGGAAGAACGAGAAATGTAATCAACGTCTCCGGAAAGACTTGTTTTCGAACTCGGCACAATTATTTGATATGGATAACAGATATTTATTGCCCCATCGTGTTTTGAAAATCGTACACGTTTAAAAAAGTTGAGGATAATAAGGGTAAATACGGGCAAGAACAAAAATGTAAGCAACGTCTCCGGAAAGACTTGTTTTCGAACCCGGCACCATTATTTGATGTGTATAAGATATATTTATCGCCCCATCGTGTTTTGAAGCAAAATTCGTACACGTTTAAAAAAATCGAGGAAAATAAGGGTAAATAGGGGCAAGAACAAAAAATGAAAGCAACATCTCTGGAAAGACTTGTTTTCGAACACGGCACCAATATTTGACGTGGATAACAGATATTTATCTTCCCATCGTGTTTTGAAGCAAAATCGTACACGTTTTTAAAAAAGTCGAGGAAAATAAGGGTAAATAGGGGCAAGGACGAAAAATGTAAGCAATGTCTCCGGAAAGACTTGTTTTCGAACACGACACCATTATTTGATGTGGATAACATATATTTATCGCCCCATCGTGTTTTGCAGCAAAATCTTACATATTTAAAAAAGTCGAGGAAAATAAGGGTAAATAAGGGCAAGAACGAAAATGTAATCAACGTCTCCAGAAAGACTTGTTTTCGAACTGGGCACCTTTATTTGATGTGGATAACAGATATTTATCGTCCCATCGTGTTTTGAAGGAAAATTCGTACACGTTTAAAAAAGTCGAGGAAAATAAGGGTAAATAGGGGCAAGAACGAAAA